>SJYT01055412.1:679277-715592 GCA_006410635.1 Cephalophus harveyi | reverse complement strand
TGCACTGGAGGCCAGGGGCGGTGCCTGAGGCCAGGGGAGGCGGCTGGGAGGAGCATCCAGAGGAGCGGTGGCTGCGCAGGCCTAGGAGGGCCTAGAGGAGCTATCCCACATTGACGGTCAGGAAGGGCGGGGGTAAGGAGATACCCCTCATCCAAGGTAAGGAGCAGCAGCTGTGCTTTGCTGAAGCAGCCGTGAAGAGATACCCCACGCCCAAGGTAAGAGAAACCCAAGTAAGATGGTAGGTGTTGCAAGAGAGCATCAGAGGGCAGACACACTGAGGCCATACTCACAGAAAACTAGTCAATCTAATCACACTCATGAGCACTGAAGAACTGATGCTTTTGAACTGTGGTGTTGGAGAAGACTCTTGAGAGTCCCTTGGACTGCAAGGAGATCCAACCAGTCCATTCTGAAGGAGATCAACTCTGGGATTTCTTTGGAAGGAATGATGCTAAAGCTGAAACTCCAATACTTTGGCCACCTCATGTGAAGAGTTGACTCATTGGAAAAGACTCTGATGCTGGGAGGGACTGGGGGCAGGAGAAGAGGATGACAGAGGATGAGATGGCTGGATGGCATCACGGACTCGATGGACGTGAATCTGAGTGAACTCCGGGAGTTGGTGATGGACAGGGAGGCCTGGCATGCTGCGATTCACGGGGTTGCAAAGAGTCGGACACAACTGAGCGACTGAACTGAACTGATACATATAGTATAATCTACTGTACATATATCATATATCTTAAATATTACAAAGTGATTACTCATTCTGTATCAGATCTAAGATTCAAAACAAGCGTCTGACTCCAGAACTTACAGAATCAACTATTACTCCATTTTATACTCTAAAGCAGAGAAGGCAATGGCATCCCACTCCAGTACTCTTGCCTGGAAAATCCCGTGGATGGAAGAGCCTGGTAGGGTGCAATCCATGGGGTAGCTAAGAGTTGGACATGACTGATGCGACTTAGCAGCAGCAGCAGCATACTCTAAAGGGTAAACCTCTAGAGAGTTTTGAGGTCAGCCAGCTTGCATCTAAATACCAGCTCTGCTATTACTATTAACTGTCTGACCACATTAAAACAGTGTCTCCTTCACTGAACTGTTAGGATTAGATGAGATAGTACATGTAAAGTACGTAGCAGGGCTCTTAGCACAGAACAAGTGCTCAGTACATTATTAATGTGTTGTTTCCCCAGGCCCGTTTCTACCTCTGCTTCCTGCTTGCCTATTCATCACTCACTTTTGGCTTTCTGACCACTTTGAAGAGCTGAGGGCTTGGGTTGGGGAGAAGGGGGAAAAAGAGGCAGTAAAGCCAGGTTAAGGAGGGCATCTCTCTGTGAGGTCTAGGATTAAAAGAAGAGAGAGACAAAAAGGAATTGGCAGTGATGGAAATGTCACTGACTATGCATTAGGGCCTCAGGACTTTAAATATTAGTCATTTGACTTTCCTTTTGTGTTTTATTTTCTACCCAGCGTCATCAAGTCCCGAGTTAGGTTTTAAAATTGAATGAATCATCCCGCTATCCTTGAGAATTGCTTCAGGGACAGGAAGTATTAGTCTCATTTTACCAGTGAGAAGCTGATAAACAGAAATGCTAATTGATTGGTTCAAGGTCACAAGGCCACAAATATTTGTGGCCATGAGCTGGCCTTTGGATATTACTATGTCCCCAGGTTATAAGACATTAGTTATGTCAGGAGAATAAAAACAAATTAGCTTTACAAATATGGAAGAGATGGGGAAAGAAATTATGCTGGTTGATCCCCTACTATGTGCGAGGTATTGCGGGAAGCATTTTATATTGGTATTTTGTCAAATTCTCACAACTATCATATGAACCAACATATGAATCATATTAGTGCTATAGTTCCAGTTTATGGATGAGCAAACTGAGACCTGTTTAAAGTTTGAACTAGTGGTTTCAGATTCCAGAATTTGTGTTTCTCATTATGCCAAGCTCCTTCTGGATATTTGGTTCTTGTTTCTATTTCGTAAGGATTCTGAAGGCCAGTGGGGCTTCCTACTGGACACCTGTCTCTCTCTAAAGCCAATGCTTCATCCACTCCCCCAGATTCTATTCTGTAGGAACAGGATGCCCCCATTCCTATCTGATTGCTGCTGCTTTCTGTCCTCCCCTCCTCCTCTCCTTAAAACCTGAGAATTGGAGCCTTGGTGATGTTTTTTGGGAGCCCTGTGCAACCTCGGATTGCAGTTACACAACACAGTTCTTGTCTGTAGATAATTATTCACTCCTTGCTCAGACCAATATATTGTTACATTCATTTTTTAATCTCTGGAAACTGGCAACATCTCTGTTCTAGCATATAGCTCAGTTCAAAGAAGTATCATAATAACAATGATGGTAAGAATAATAATAAGGATAATAATGCCATGTAGCAAACACAGTGCTGCCCACATTTCTCACTGACTCTTCAGAAGAGTCTAGGATGTTGCTATATTTATCTTCCTAATTTTACAGATGAAGAAATGGAGAGTCAAAGGAATTAAATTAGTTGTCTATAGCCACATATCCAATAAAAGGAAAAGCTAGGTTTTGAGCCCAGGCGTTTTTTGGTTCGAAAGCCTCTGCCTTTAATAATTTACCTCCTTGCATCAGTTAGCATTTGCTGGGTAACAAACCATTCCAAAATTTAGAGGTTTAATACAATAACCATTTTACTTAGCTCATGATTTTGTGTGTCAGCTGGGAGTTTCCCTGGTCTGAGCCGTATCAGCACACATGCGCCCTCCTGTGCACCTGTGGTCAGCCAGTGGGTGGCTGGGGACTGCAGGATGGAGGATGGTCTCAGTTACACGTCTGAAGGTTGATTGGCCATTTTTTTCTGAGGCTCCCTAGTGGTCTCCCTGGCTTCTCACCATTCAGCAGCTGTTCTGGGCCCGCTCCCACGGTGGTCTCAGGGTTGTGAGCATAACAAGAGAGCAAGCCCCCATGCACCATCACTGCTCAAGTCTCTGCTTACCCTCTTCTTCCCTTCCCATCAGCCAGTGTCCTCCTGACCAAAGCAAGTCACACGGCTAACCCAGATTCTGGGATGGAAACTGGATTCCACCACTTGGTGGTGGGGAAAGTATTTTTACCCAATTTTGCAGTCCACCACACTTATTTTGGAGAAGGAAATGGCAATCCACTCCAGTATTCTTGTCTAGAGAATCCTGTGGACAGAGGAGCCTGGTGGGCTAAAGTCCACAGGGTCGCATAGACTCAGACACGACTGAAGCGACTTAGCGTGCATGCGTGCATTGGAGAAGGAAATGGCAACCCACTCCAGTGTTCTCGCCTGGAGAATCCCAGGGACGGGGGAGCCTGGTGGGCTGCCATCTATGGAGTTGCACAGAGTCAGACACGACTGAAGCGACTTAGCAGCAGCAGCAGCAGGAGCACACTTATTTGCTGCTAGGTCACTCCGCCTGGTGAGGTAGAGAGATAGGTAAACAGGTAAGTGAAGGGGTATTTTGAGAGCTGGTTATAAATATGATTTTGGTGTTGACCATCTGGTGATGTCCATGTGTAGAGTCTTCTCTTGTGTTGTTGAAAGAGGGTGTTTGCTATGACCAGTGCATTTTCTTGGCAAAACTCTTTAGTCTTTGCCCTGCTTCATTCCACATTCCAAGGCCAAATTTGCCTGTTACTCCAGGTGTTTCTTGACTTCCTACTTTTGCATTCCAGTCCCCTATAATGAAAAGGACATCTTTTTTAGGTGTTAGTTCTAAAAGGTCTTGTAGGTCTTCATAGAACCATTCAATTTCAGCTTCTTCAGCATTACTGGTTGGGGCATAGACTTGGATTACCATGATATTGAATAGTTTGCCTTGGAAGTGAACAGAGATCATTCTGTCATTTTTGAGATTGCATCCAAGTACTGCATTTCAGACTCTTTTGTTGACCATGATGGCTACTCCATTTCTTCTGAGGGTTCCTGCCCCCAGTAGTAGATATAATGGTCATCTGAGTTAAATTCACCCATTCCAGTCCATTTTAGTTCTCCATCTGGTGATGTCCATGTGTAGAGTCTTCTCTTGTGTTGTTGGAAGAGGGTGTTTGCTATGACCAGTGCATTTTCTTGGCAAAACTCTATTAGTCTTTGCCCTGCTTCATTCCGCTTTCCAAGGCCAAATTTGCCTGTTACTCCAGGTGTTTCTTGACTTCCTACTTTTGCATTCCAGTCTCCTATAATGAAAAGGACATCCTTTTTAGGTGTTAGTTCTAAAAGGTCTTGTAGGTCTTCATAGAACCGTTCAACTTCAGCTTCTTCAGCATTACTGGTTGGGGCATAGACTTGGATTACCGTGATATTGAATGGTTTGCCTTGGAGACAAACAGAGATCATTCTGTCATTTTTGAGATTGCATCCAAGTACTGCACTTCAGACTCTTTTGTTGACCATGATGGCTACTCCATTTCTTCTGGGGATTCCTGCCCGCAGTAGTAGATATAATGGTCATCTGAGTTAAATTCACCCATTCCAGTCCATTTTAGTTCGCTGATTCCTAGAATGTCGATGTCCACTCTTGCCATCTCCTGTTTGACCACTTCCAATTTGCCTTGATTCATGGACCTGACATTCCAGGTTCCTATGCAATATTGCTCTTTACAGCATCGGACCTTGCTTCTATTACCAGTCACATCCACAACTGGGTATTGTTTTTGCTTTGGCTCTATCCTTTCATTCTTTCTGGAGTTATTTCTCCACTGATCTCTAGTAGCATATTGGGCACCTATTGACCTGGGGAGTTCCTCTTTCAGTGTCCTATCATTTGGCCTTTACATACTATTCATGGGGTTCTCAAGGCAAGAATACTGAAGTGGTTTGCCATTCCCTTCTCCAGTGGACCACATTCTGTCAGACCTCTCATTAGAGAAATGCAAGTCAAAGTCACAGAAAGCTATCACTTCAAACCTGTTACAATAGCCATCATCAAAAAGACAAGGGCTAAACTCTGGCATGAATGTGGAGAAAAGGGAAGATTTGTGAACTATTGGTGGGATAGTAAATATTTTTCAGCCATTACTGAGTTTCTTCAAAAACATAAAAATAAGCTACCATATGATCCAGAAACTCCACTTCTGGGATAGGAATATATCCAAGAAATGAAAACAGTAACTCAAAAACATATTTGCAGTTATTTTATAGCAGCATTAGTTACAATAGCTATGACTTTGAAACAGTCTAAGGGTCTATCAATGGAAGAATGGATAAAGAAGTTGTAACATAGATATAAGTATAGATAGAGATAACGAAATATTATTTAGCCATAAATAATGAGAAAGTCCTGCCAATTGTGATCTGGATGGACCTTGAAGGCATTATGCTAAGTGAAATAAATCAGAACAATAAAAACAAACATTATATAATCTTATTTATGTGTAGAATCTAAATAAAAATAAAACCTCATAGAAAAAAGAGGTAAGACTTGTGTCTGGTGAGGAAGAAGGAGGTGAGAGAGGGAACTGGAGAAAGGGGGCCAAAAGATACAAAGTTCCAGTTATAAGATAAATAAGTAATATGAATGCAATGTACAGTGGGATGATTTGAGAGAATAGCACTGAAACATGTGTATTACCATATGTGAAATAGATTGCCAGTCCGGGTTCTATGCATGGGACAGGGAGCTCCAGGCTGGTGCATTGGGATGACCCTGAGGGATGGGATAGGGAGGGAGGTGGGAGGGGTTTCAGAATGGGGAACACATGTACACCCATGGCTGATTCATGTCAATGTATGGCAAAAGAAAACACTACAATATTATAATTAGCCTCCAATTTAAATGATTTTTTTTTAAAGAATGCAATGTACAACATGAGACTATAGCTAACATGGCTGTATGCTATATAGAAAGTTGCTAATAAAGTAGACCTTAGAGTTTTCAACACAATGATATTTTTTTCCTTCTTCTTCCTTCTTTTTTATTGTTTCTATATGAGAAGATGGATGTTGTTGAATCTATTGTGGCAATCATTTCACACATATATAAATTAAACCGTCAAGCTGTACACCTTGAACTCGTATAGTGAAGTATGTCAATTATTTTCAATAAAACTGGAAAAATGGAAAATTCAATGGCTTTTAGTATATTCACAGATTTGTAAACTCATCACAATTTTAGATTTCTTTACTTCAGAGAATGCTCACTCCCCTTAGTCATCACACCGCTAAAAGTTCATTCCAGCACACCCCTAGTCCTAGGCAACCATCTACTTTCTGTCTCTCTAGATTTGCCTATTTAGGACATTCCTCTGAAATATTTGAGATGCATTTTTTTCTTCCCAGTGGTTCTTGGTACCCTAGAGTTTCCCCACTGAGGCTGAAGCATCTGCTGTTTCAGTGGTGTAAAGAAATCATTCTTAACCTTGACATTTATCTTTAAAAACCTAAAGGAAAACAACCCTGAAAATTCATTGGAAGGACTGATGATGAAGGTGAAGCTCCAATACTTTGGCCACCTGATGCAAAGAGCTGACTCACTGGAAAAGACCCTGATGCTGGGCAAGATCGAAGGCAAAAGGAGAAGAGGGTGGCAGAGGATGAGATAGTTAGATAGCATCACTGACTCAATGGACATGAATTTGAGCAAACTGCAGGAGATAGTGAAGGACAGGGAAGCTTGGAATGCTGCAGGCCATGTCGTTCCAAAGAGTCAGACACGACTTAGTGACTGAACAGCAAAATTCAGTTTCTCAACAAAATTTCCTGAAAATTGTTTTAACCTTTCCATATGGAATAGTTTGGGTACTCTTGTCAAAAATAACTTGACCCTATATGTGTGGTTTTATTTCTACATTCAATATTTTATTTCATTGGTTTATATAACATAATATCTATATATATATGGAATAATTATTTGATAATCATGATTAAAACTTTAAGAACCATAGAGTCTATGTAAAAGAAAAAAAACTAAATGGAAAATGTGGCCATGATTATTTGAGGGTCAGGAATTTAGGCAGGACTCTACTGAATGGTTCTTTATTGACATCCGCATGGTCCCAAAGAATCAGAGTTAGGAGCTCTGGCTTGGTGTGATGTTCCATAAAAGCTAATAGGGAAAGGATACACGTTCAAACTTTTCAAATTTAAGACTACAGAAGCAGGGACTTCCTGATTGTGTGGCTAAGACGCCATGCTCCCAATGCAGGGGAAATACTAAGTTACTAAGATCAAAACTGGGTTTGATCCCTGTTCAAGGAATTAGATACCACATGCTGCAACTAAGAGTTCGCATGCTGCAACTAAAGATTCTGCACACCACAATGAAGATTAAAGATCCCCATGCAGTCAAATAAATTAATTAAAGTAATATACACGTTTTTAAAAAAGAACTACAGAAGCAGAAGTCAAAACTCAATAAGAAATGACCATTTTCCACCTTTTCCCCCACCTATAGTCAGGCACTCCCTCATTCGCTTCACTACCTGCAAGGTGTTTGTCTTTGTCATTCTTACCTTCTTCTCAGTCTCTCCGTGTAGTTTCCCAGCTAAACAACTTCAACCTGAGAAGAGCATACAATGTACCCAAGCACTTTGGTGGTTGTGTTCTAGGATGTTGGTCTCTCGCCGGTCAAGGTAAACCCCCAGCCTTCCTCTCTAATCTACCTCCTAACCCACCCTGTGGCAGGTGGCCTGACAATTTAGTGCATGAGAAGAGTTTTTCCTAGTACCTCAGACCTACATATTTTTACAGAACCAAATGAAGGAGATGAAAATGGGTAGGCAGCAACCAGAAACAGCTATGTTGACAACTTCTCAGTTCTTCCTATAGATACATAAACCCTGGTTTCACAATGGTACCAAAATATGCATTCACTATTCAGATATGTTTTTATTTTAAGCATTGGCATTTGAATTATGCAAGTCATTGTTATTAGTAATTACTTGATAGTGTAGCCATATCAAAATCTAAGTGGCAAAGGGAAGGTGCAGGCATCCTCTAGTCCAAGGCCACAGTATTAAGGAAGAGGAAGTGGAGTGCCCCCAAAGTAAGGTAATATTCACAGGCTTCTAAATGATAACTAAGTGATAACTGACCTGAGATGGAAACTTAGGAAATATGTTTGTGCTTTTTAGAAACATGGCACGTCCCCTCTAGGATTTTGTGGATTTTGGTTTTTGTAAAATTTTTTGTACTTTGTGCTATGAAGAGAGAGAGAAAACCTACAGATAGATCTTTCCCCCTTGATGCTTTTCAGCCTATCATTTTGTCTCTACCATAGGAAAAAAAAGAAACTTCTCTTCTATGTAGCTTAGTAGGTAAAGCATCTACCTGCAATGCAGGAAACCTGGGTTCAATTCCTGGGTCAGGAAGATCCCCTGGAGGAGGAAATGGCAACCCACTCCACTATTCTTGCCTGGAGAATCCCGTGGACAGAGGAGCCTGGTAGGTTACAGTCAATGGGATCACAAGAGTTGGACACAACTTAGCGCTATCTTTCTTAGGCAAAAAATATGTATATAGTTGGCTTTGCATTTGTCCTTATGTACATACATAAAACTATGATGGTGACTACTGCAGGAAAAACAGAATGGAGTTAGAATGAGAAAGTTTAATGCTTCTTTTTACATAAACTCAGTATACATGAGGGGGCTTCCCAGGTGGCACTAGTGGTAAAGAACCCTCCTGCCAATGCAAATGATGTGGGTTCAGTCCCTGGGTCAGGAAGATCCCCTTCTCCCCCCGGGAGAAGGACATGGTAACCCACTCCAGTATTCTTGCCTGGAGAATCCCACAAACAGAGGAGCCTGGCAGGCTACAGTCCGTAGGGTCCCAAGAATAGGACACAGCTGAAGCAACTTAGCACACACGCATGCAATACGTGAATTTTCTTCTATAAGGACATATATAATTTATTTGTGCATGTGTTCAACTGCTTTTTAAATTTTTCAGTTTCCATATCAAAAATTTTAATTTATACTTACAAACAATTTTTGGTTACAAAAAAAAAAAAAATACTTGGTTGGCCAAAAAGTCATTTGAGTTTTTCCTTAACATCTTACAGAAAACTAAACAAACTTTTTGGCCACAGTAGCACTTTTCAGAAGACAGAATTTTTTAAAATATTTGGGTCACAGAGAGATGATACAGGGAGGGAGGTGGGAGGGGGGTTCAGGATTGGGAACTCATGTACACCCATGGCAGATTCATGTCAATGTATGGCAAAACCAATACAGTATTGTAAAGTAAAATTTTAAAAAAAAATGGGATCAGTATTATAAACACAAACATGACCCACCAGTTGAAGGATACATATAATTTAGAATATATATACATATATATATATATATAAAAGAAATACTTTCTCCTGAATCCCAAAGTCTTTTCTGAGTATCTTTACATTTTTGTCCATGAGGAAGAAATCACCAGATTCTGAATCCAAACACCAGGCTAGGGAAAGCATGAGAATGGGACCCAAACTGAGAAGACTCCAAGGTAAATAGGATTTATTGAGTTTTCTGCTTACCAAGTGGTTTAAAAACAGTAAAATCTAACTTAGATGAATGGAAAGACAGGGGGAAATTCCCTTAAGGTGGATGCCTATAAATTTTCCATCTCTAATAACTAGGAGCAGATATGGTTAGGTCCCAAGGTGATGGAGAACTCACCATAGGAGACATTGGGACACAAAGCTGATTTTCTTCTGGGAAGGGAGCCCCAGATGCCTCATCAGTCTCAGCAAGCTGAGGCTTCTTGAAATAGGCAGGAAGTCTCCACAGCACACTAGTACTGTCATCTGTTTATGATTCTGTGCACAGGATGCTAATAAAGACAGGTCTCTAATTTCAACCCTTCTTCAATGACCATGGTGTCCTGGAGGTAAGTCATTTATACGCTTGCTCAGGTTATGATCAAACTTGGGCTGAAATACTATAAAATGCACATGAGAAGGGAAAAGGAACATATGTGATTCCTTTGGGAATGGCTATGATTAGGTACATCGAGGGGAAAAGTAAACCTATTCCACGCACAAAGAACAATATGAGCAAATCACACTGGTAAAAATAAAAATAAGAAAACCAGAACTGTCTTATGAAATTTGAGGATGTGAAGTTCAAACACGATAGGATATTATTGAGCTATGAGAAAGAAGGAAGTCCTACCATTTGCAACAACATAGAAT
Organism: Cephalophus harveyi; assembly: GCA_006410635.1. Taxonomy (NCBI): domain Eukaryota; kingdom Metazoa; phylum Chordata; class Mammalia; order Artiodactyla; family Bovidae; genus Cephalophus; species Cephalophus harveyi. Next base: position 705,457 of record SJYT01055412.1, on the reverse strand, counting down.
ATGAGGGTGCTATGTTAAATGAAATGTCAAGACAAAAAATAGGTAAATACTATATGATATCACACGTGTGGATTCTAGAAAAACTGAACTCACAGAAACAGAATAGAGTGGTGATTGCCATAAGCTGATGGGTGCAGAAATTAGAGAGATGATGATCAAAAGGTACAAACTTACAGTTACAAGGTAAATGACATCTTGGAATCTAATTTATAGCACAATTATAGTTAAAAGTATCATATTGTGCACTTGTAAGTTACTAAGTTTGTAGATCTTAAATGTTCTCACTAAAACAAAAACAAAAAGTAATTATGTGACATCAGTTCAATTCAGTTCATTCGCTCAGTCGTGTCCGACTCTTTGCGACCCCATGAATCGTACCACGCCAGGCCTCCCTGTCCATCACCAACTCCCGGAGTTCACTCAGACTCATGTCCATTGAGTCAGTGATGCCATCCAGCCATCTCATCCTCTGTCGTCCCCTTCTCCTCCTGCCCCCAATCCCTCCCAGCATCAGAGTCTTTTCCAGTGAGTCAACTCTTCGCATGAGGTGGCCAAAGTACTGGAGTTTCAGCTTTAGCATCATTCCTTCCAAAGAAATCCCAGGGTTGATCTCCTTCAGAATGGACTGGTTGGATCTCCTTGCAGTCCAAGGGACTCTCAAGAGTCTTCTCCAACACCACAGTTCAAAAGCATCAATTCTTCAGCGCTCAGCCTTCTTCACAGTCCAACTCTCACATCTATACATGACCACAGGAAAAACCAAAGCCTTGACTAGACAGACCTTTGTTGGCAAAGTAATGTCTCTGACATAATGGACCTATTATTGATGCTTTGGTGGTAACCATTTGCAATATATAAGCATATCAAATCAACACATTGTACACTTTAAACTTATACAATGTTATATGTCAATTAAATCTCAATAAAGCTGGAGAGGCAGGGAATAGAAGCAACTTCATCTGAAAAAAATTATGCCCAGAGTACTTGAAGGTGGGACAGTTAGTCAAATGATAAAAGCAAGATTTCTCTTTTTAAAAGACTAATTAACCTGGATTTAACAGTGATCAGCTGAATGAGGAGAAGGCAATGGCAACCCACTCCAGTACTCCTGCCTGGAAAATCCCATGGACGGAGGAGCCTGGTGGGCTGCCGTCTAAGGGGTCACACAGAGTCGGACATGATTGAAGCGACGCAGCAGCAGCAGCACCAGCAGCAGCTGAATGAAACCCAATGAGAATGATTACCATTTTTTGTGTGTGGAAGATATCAGCATACAAATATTTGGGGGAATGCTATTTTTTAATTAATAAAATTTATTTTCAGAGAAATTTTAGGTTCACAGCAAAATTGGGGGTAAAAAATTCCCATATATTCACTGCCCCTAAACATGAATAATCTCTCCACTATCAACATCCCACACAACAATGATATGTTTGCTACAACTGATGAATCTACACTGATAAATCATTACCATCCAAACCCATAGTTTACCTTGAGATTCACTCTTGGTTTTGTACATTCTATAGATTTTGATAAATGTATAATGATGCATATCCACCATTATAGTATTGTACTATAATTTCACTGCCCTAAATATCCAATATGCTCTGCCTGAGAACAATGGTCTTTATTTGAAAATTCTGTGATTTGTCTGTCTTTGCCTGGACTTATAAAGTAAGGAAAACATATAAACCAACATTTTCAGTAATCATTTTGGACATTTTTACTACCAATTATCTTGTGTTATAACCAGAAGTTTATCACAATAGATACAGTTTATCTGTGCTTCACAGCATTATGATTTTTGTGTAATGCTTTGTATTCATTTTACATTAAATAAGTAGTAGAGATAGATGTGAATTCACCAAGGATGAGCCCAGTTCCACTCAAACCAATAGGTTTTAAGATTGATGCTTTTGCATTGCAGTATTCTGACAGTTCTCCCCAGATGATCAGCTCTACTGGTCATGCAGAGTATGTGGTCCAGGATGGGTGAATTTCTCAAAACCAAGAAGGGCTAAGGAGAGTTCATGGAGAATGGCAAAAAGGGAGGCTTCCAGGCTGCTAGGACATGGCAACTGAGAGCCAGAAAGGTGATAAAGTCAATCGACATTTTCCACCTCCTAGGATCTGTTATTGCCCCTCACTCTCTATAATCTCTGTCCCGGTACATGCCAGTTTTCAGCATCAATGATGTCATTACATAATGGGAATACTTTATGGCAAGTGGATCTACGTTTGTTCACTCAAGAGTGCAAATCTCATGACACCTAACATTAGATGCTTCCCTTATCAGAAGCGCAGAGCATTTATCAATAACATGTTATGTTGGAAAAGAGAACTTCAAGCTACAAGGGAACAGAGATCTTTTAGACAAATATATATATATATAGCTAAGGAGTCAAGGAATATGGAAAACAGAAGGCAGAATTCACCAGAAGGAAACTTAATCTACCTTTGCCACATCCCTACTATAGCATGGCCCAGAAACTATCTCTTCCCTTCATACATTTCTATAGTGCCATATTAAGCTAGCACATTCCAGATTCAGCTTCCAGCTCCAAGTGGGTGTCTCCTACCTGAATTGATCACAGGCTGGAGGGTGATGAGAAAATGAATGAAATATAAATTTGTCCTTGAAGATAATGATATTGATAACAGAAATGCATCATAAAGATTGTTTTTTGGGGTAAATGATATCAGTTAGAAAGTAAATAAATGTAGTCACAAATACTGAGCAATAATTAATATTGGCATTATTACTGAAAAGTATTAATGAGAAACAGATACTGTTATGATGTCTGCTTTGAAAACCAATGGTCAGAAACAGCACTGTTCTCCTAAGTGTTAAAAAATGGGCAAAAAGAAAAGAAATGGCACTGTTCTAACTGAAGTTGAAAAGTGATAAATATTTAGTGAGTGCTTCACTTTGAAAGCCCCTTAGAGGGATGCTGAAATGAATTAAGTAAAGTTCTTGTCAGTTCAGTTCAATCTCTCAGTCGTGTCCGACTTTTTTTCATCTAATTTCATACTAATTTCAAAAAATGCATTTTTTAAAATTATCAACTATTAATGTAAGAGAACTACAGTAAGAGTGCTTGGGTGATACAAACTGAATTTGTCAGCAATCCAAGTATTTAAGATTTAGACCAGGATAGAAATGTAAATATATTAAAGTCTTTGATAGCAACCAAGGTAACATTTTCCTAGATTCCAAGTAGCTGAAATAAAACTAATCTCCATTCGGCCTCAGAGGTGGCAGGCATCATGATGATATGATCATCAGAGTAACCAGAGGGCATTGGAAAGAAGCTCGGTGCACTTGTACAAGGACAGGTTCAGCATGATATCAGCTAATGGAAGGGCTGTGGGGAGGTATCAGAAGATGGGAAATAATCAGAGATCCCTAACAGGGTGAAGAGGGGACCTAGTCATGACTGTTCATCTGATTAATTAAATTTATGCTATGGGAAAGTGAAGGTCCTAAGCAGATGGAGGAGAAGGAGGATGATAGAACAGCTATTTCCCAGAGGACTGTGTGTAAACTTCAGGACTTGCTGCAGCATCCTTGCATGAGGGAAGCTGGACCTGCACTGCTAGCAGTGAGTAATGAAGAGGAAAATGCCAGGGAGCGCTGCCAGTAACACAAGGGAAAGTTTGGGCATGCCCTTAGCTTATGTGGTTAGCAGGGAGTAGAGAAGAGGGTGTTCTCAGCTTCATTATTTCTCCTATGCCATGCTTCATATCATTATATTATATCCGACTCAGAAACACTTTATGATTCCCCAAAATATGCACAAAGTCCAGGTGAGACATTGCCCTTCCATCAATGGCCACCTCTTTTGTTGTTAGTTTTCTCTTTTGTGTTTTCCTGGAGTATCGGAGCATATACATGGATTCTCTATTCTTCTCCACCACCTGTAACTATGACGTCCTTTAGTTTAGGCCCTGAATGGGGTTTTCATGAATTATCGAGACCAGACAAGTTGAAAGACAGGGGAGGAAAGGCAACTTAGGGACCAGCATCCTGAGGAGGAACCACAAAGCCGGCACCTCAGGATTTTGGCGGAGGTTACATCCTAAGTGCAGCCCATTAGACCACCCAGTGCTGGTTACAGAGGAAAGACCTGCAGTGAAGAGTAGGATGTCCTTACCTTTTTCTAACCCACCTCCCACAAGCAAAGCCATCAGTAAAATCAATGTAACAATAGTAATAATGCCTCATACCTGTAGAAATTCTCACACAGGGTCACAAGACACCAGTGGAATTTCCAAAATCATCAGGGTCATATGGGCAGTTTGAAAATGTCCCTGAGTCAATTTTGATATTTATTGCTGAAGTTTCGAGACGCATCAGTTCAGTCAGTCAGTCATGTCCAGCTCTTTGCGACCACATGAATCGCAGCACACCAGGCCTCCCTGTCCATCACCAAATCCCAGAGTTCACCCAAACTCACTGCCATCGAGTCAGTGATGACATCCAGCCATCTCATCCTCTGTTGTCCCCTTCTCCTCCTGCCCCCAGTCCCTCCCAGCATCAGAGTCTTTTCCAATGAGTCAGCTCNATATTTCTCCCAGCAATCTTGATTCCGGCTTGTGTTTCTTCCAGTCCAGCATTTCTCATGATGTACTCTGCATAGAAGTTAAATAAGCAGGGTGACAATATACAGCCTTGACGGACTCCTTTTCCTATTTGGAACCAGTCTGTTGTTCCATGTCCAGTTCTAACTGTTGCTTCCTGACCTGCATACAGATTTCTCAAGAGGCAGGTTAGGTGGTGTGGTATTCCCATCTCTCTCAGAATTTTCCACAGTTTATTGTGATCCACACAGTCAAAGGCTTTGGAATAGTCAATAAAGCAGAAATAGATGTTTTTCTGGAACTCTCTTGCTTTTGCCATGATCCATTAAATGTTGGCAATTTGATCTCTGGTTCCTCTGCCTTTTCTAAAACCAGCGTGAACATCAGGGAGTTCACAGTTCACGTATTGCTGAAGCCTGGCTTGAAGAATTTGAGCATTAACTTTACTAGCGTGTGAGATGAGTGCAATTGTGTGGTAGTTTGAGCATTCTTTGGCATTGCCTTTCTTTGGGATTGGAATGAAAACTGAACTTTTCCAGTCCTGTGGCCACTGCTGCTGCTGCTAAGTCGCTTCAGTCGTGTCCGACTCTGTGCGACCCCATAGACGACAGCCCACCAGGCTCCCCCATCCCTGGAATCTCCAGGCAAGAACACTGGAGTGGGTTGCCATTTCCTTCTCCAGTGGCCACTGCTGAGTTTTCCAAATTTGCTGGCATATCGAGTGAAGGACTTTCACAGCATCATCTTTCAGGATTTGAAACAGCTCAATTGGCAAATGTTAGTTAAAAGTATAGACTAAGTTTATTTCTGGGCTCTATGTTCTGTTCAGTTATTCATTAGTCTGTTTTTTTTGCCAGTGTCATACTGTTTAATTTCCCTAATTTTATACTATAGTTTGAAATGGAAGTGTGACACCTCTCACTTTGTTCTTTTTCCTCAAAATGAAAGTGAAAGTGATAGTTGTTCAGTTGTGTCCATACATTAACTTTGTATCCTGAAACTTTAATGAATTTGTTAACTTGATTGAATAGTTTTTTGTATAAATTTATGTATTTTAATTGGAGGCTAATTACTTTACAATATTGTATTGATTTTGCCATACATCAACATGAATCCTCCACAGTGTACACGTGTTCCCCATCCTGAACCCCCCTCCTACCTCCCTCCCCATACCATCCCTCTGGGTCATCCCAGTGCACCAGCCCCAAGCATCCTGTATCCTGCATCAAACCTGGACTGGCGATTCGTTTCATGTATGATATTATACATGTTTCAATGCCATTCTCCCAAATCATCCCACCCTCTCCCTCTCCCACAGAGTCCAAAAGACTGTTCTGTACATCTGTGTCTCTTTTGTTGTCTCGCATACAGGGTTATCATTACCATCTTTCTAAATTCCATATATATGCATTAGTATAGTGTATAGTTTTTAGATGGAGCTTTTAGGATTTTCTATACATAAAATTCTCCTTCGTGGATCACTGCCTTGTTGTAGCAAAGAAGCTAGGATAACTCAACGAAGCTATAAACCATGCCGTCACGCTGGGCCACCCAAGATGGATGGGTCATAGTGGAGAGTTCTGACAAAATATGATCCACTGGAGGAGGGAATGGCAAACCACTCCAGTATACTTGCTATGAGAATTCCATGAACTGTATAAAAAGGCAAAAAAATATTGCTGTAGCCAAACATCCCGGGAAACAAACTCACTCATAGTGGAGTGCAGTTTATTACACCAGCAGGTCCAAGGCAGAGTTTCCTCTTTAGCCAGGGACCCTGACCATTTTTTGTGTCTACCTTTTATACCTAGTGTGTACGTGCCCAAGCCCACATTCCCAATTTTCTCAAGTCTGCTCTGGAAAATGTTAGGAGATATAATTAAGTTACTGTCATGTTTCACATTCTGAAGGCCAACTAGCCATGCAGTGTAGCGCACATCAATAAGTACCATTAAGATTACAGAAGGTATTCGATAACATAGTGACTTATCGTATTCTTCTTCTCCTAAGGAGTCTAGGTGTGAGGTCAGCCTGGTCTGGTGTTCATCCATCCAGGAGGCCTGCTCGGCCATTGGTATGTTATCTCCATGGTTACCAGATATGTAGTCCAGAGTTCATTAAAAGTATAAGGTGGAATTTGTTCAGTCTGGGCAATATGCATCTTCCTTTCTTCAATATGATACCAAAAGATGAGCCCTCCAGGTCAGATGATGTCCAATATGTTACTGGAGAAGAATGGAGGACAAATGCTGATAGCTCCAGAAAGAAGTGGCTGGGCCAAACTGGAAACAACACTGAGTTGTGGATGTGTCTGGTGATGAAAGTAAAATCTGATGCTGCAAAGAACAGCATTGCAAAAGAACTTGGAATGTTAGGTCCATGAATCAAGGTAAACTGGACGTGGTCCAGCAGGAGATGGCAAGAGTAAAATGACATCTTAGAAATTAGTGAACTAAAATGGATGGGAATCGGTGAATTTAATTCAGATGACCATTATATCTACTACTGTGGGCACGAATCCCATAGAAGAAATTGAGTAGCAAGAGTCTGAAATGAAGTGCTTGGGTGCAACCTCAAAAATGACAGAGTGCTCTTGGTTTGTTTCCAAGGCAAACCATTCCACATCACAGTAATTCAAGTCTATGCCCGAACCACTGATGCTGAAGAAGCTGAAGTTGATCAGTTCTATGAACACCTTGGGCTTCCCTGATAGCTCAGTTGGTAAAGAATCCACCTGCAATGCAGGAGACCTTGGTTTGATACCTGGGTTGGGAAGATCCACTGGATAGGGGATAGGAGCTCAGCTGGTAAAGAATCTGCCTGCATTGTGGGAGACCTGGGCTCTGTCCTTGGATTGGGAAGATACCCTGGAGAAGGGAAAGACTTACCCACTCCAGTATTCTGGCCTAGAGAATTCCATGAACTGTGTAGTCCATGGGGTTGCAAAGAGTCAGACACAGCTGAGTGACTTTCACTTCACTTCATGAAGACCTAGAAGACCTCCTAGAACTAACAACAAAAAAAGATGTCTTATTCATCATAGAGGATTGGAATGAAAAAGTAGGAAGTCAAGAGATACCTGGAGTAACAGGTAAGTGTGGCCTTAGAGTACAAAATTAAGCAGGGCAAAGGCTAACAGAATTCTGCCAAGAGAATGCACTGGTCATAGTAAACACCATTTTTCAAAAAGAGATGACTATGCACATGGACATCACCAAATGGTCAATACCAAAATCAGATCAATTACATTCTTTGTAGCCGAAGTTGGAGAAGCTCTATACAGTCAGCAAAAACAAGACTGGGAGCTGACTATGGCTCAGATCATGAACTCCTTATTGACAAATTCAGACTTAAATTGAAGAAAATAGGGAAAACAACTAGACCATTCAGGTATGACCTAAATCAAACCCCTTACAATTATACAGTGGAAGTGACAAATAGATTCAAGGTATTAGATCAGAGTGCCTGAAGAACTATAGACAGTGGTTCATAATATCATACAGGAGGCAGTGAACAAAGCCACCCCAAAGAAAAAGAAAAGCAAGAAGGCAAAGTGATTGTCTGAGGAGTCTTTACAAATAGCTGAAGAAAGAAGAGAAATGAAAAGCAAGGGGAAAAGGGAAAATACATCCAACTAAATGCAGAGTTTCGGAGAATAGCAAGGAGAGACAAGAAGGCCTTCCTCAATGAATAATGCAAAGAAATAGAGGAAAACAACAGAAGGAGAAAGACTAGAGGTCTTTTTAAGAAAATTGGAAATATCCAAGGAATATTTCATCCAAAGATGGGAACAATAAGGGACAGGAAAGGTAAAGTCCTAATAGAAGAAGAAGAGATAAAGAAGAGATGGAAAGAAAACACAGAAAAACTGAACAAAAAAAAATCTTAATGACATGGATAACCACAATGGTCTGGTCACTCACCCAGAACCAGACTTTCTGGAGTGTGAAGTCAAGTGAGCCTTAGGACACACTGCTGTCAATAAAGTTAAGGAAGGTTATAGAATTCCAGCAGAGCTATTTAAAACCCTAAAAGATGGTGCTATCAAAGTACTGAACTCAATATATCAGCAAATTTGGAAAACCCAGCAGTAGCCACAGAACTGGAAAAGATAAATCCTCATCCCAATTCCCAACAAGAGCAGTATTAAAGAATATTCAAACCACCGGACAATTGCACTCATCTTCCATGCTAGTAAGGTTATACTCAAAACCCTTCATGCTAGGCTTCAGCATTGCGTGAACTGAGAACCAGATAGTCAAGCTGGGTTTATTTTTTTCACCATATATTTAAGGTTTCTTTATTTAAAAACACATAGGGGAGGCAAATAAGAAGATATACTTTGAATCTAAGCTTGCAGATTACATCTTTTCTTTAATAGCCTGATTTGCTGAAAAAATATATGATAAATTGTTGAAAATGAAGGCTGTTTTTTCAGTAGTTACTGAGTTTTAAGGTTTCCCTGGTAGCTCAGATGGTAAATAATCTGCCTGCAATTCAGGAGACCGAGGTTTTATCCCTGGGTAGGGAAAGATTCCTTGGAAAAGGAAATGGCTACACACTCCAGTATTTTTGTCTGGAGAATTCTACAGACAAAGGAGCCTGGTGGGCTGCAGTCCATGGAGTCGCACAGAGTTGGACATGACTGAGCAACTAACACTTTTACTGTTTCACTGAGTTTTAAATTCTAAGACAGATATTAACACACATATACATACATACACATAAGTATATATATGATATTAAAATAATAATAGATTCAGATTCATCAGATTCATACATACATATATTAAAATAACATTTGATTCAGATATGTATATTTATTAAAATAGCAATTGATTAAAATAACAATAGCTTAGACTCATTAAAACAACTTTCTTGTTAAGTAATAATTATTTTTCTTCCCTCACAACAATTCATTTCTCATCTATATTTTTCCAAAGAAGGCTATGTTATTGTCACAGACCCTTCTGTTATTAGAACTTAGGAGGTCACTTCTTATAGAGCAAAATGTCTGATACTTACATGGAGACTTCCAAAGATTTAGCATCTTTATTAGTTCTTAAGATCTATTATGATATCATTGCACAGAAAGCCAACCTCTAGTCAACAATTTTAAAATAATCTGACTCTGGCTGTTCAGAACTTTAGTTAGCTCTCAATTGCTGTAACTGTGGATTTTTCTTACTCCTCTCTTGAAAATACATATCAATATCAATAAAATTAATAAACCAATATCAATAAAACCAGAAAGCAACAACCATTCATTGGCAAGTAAATAGCTGCCACATTGTATATGTTTTATTTAGAACACCAGTGTTTTGGTCATTGAATGGAGGCAAAATGATTTGTAAATACTAAGTGCCCTGCAAACAGGTATTAGCATCTATGAATTTTGCATGCCACTTGGACTAGGCTAATCAAGCTGGATTTAGAAAAAGGAAAGGAACCAGAGATCAAATTGCCAATATTTATTGGAACATAGAGAAAGCAAGGGAATTCCAGAAAGACATCTACCTCTTTTTCATTGACTACACTAAAGCTTTTGTCTGTGTGGATCATAACAAACTGTGGAAAACACTTAAAGAGATAGGAATACCAGAACATTTTGCCTGTCTCCTGAGAAACCTATATATGGGTAAAGAAGCAACAGTTAGAACCTTGTATGGAGCAACTGACTGGTTCAGAATTAAGAAAGTAGTATGACAATGCTGTTTATTGTCACCCTGTTCATTTAACTTATATGCAGAGCACATCATGCAAAGTGCTGGGATGAATGAGACACAAGATGGAACCAAGATTGCTCAGAGAAATATCAACAACCTCAGATATGCAGATTATACCACTTTAATGTCAGAAAATTAAAACTAACTAAAGAACCTCTTGATGAGGATGAAAGAGGAGAGTGAAAAAGCCAGCTTAAAATTCAATATTAAAAAAACCAAGATTATGACTAGAGAAGGAAATGGCAAACCACTCCAGTATTCTTGCCTGGAGAACTCCATGGACAAAGGAGCCTGGTGGGATACAGTCCATGGGGTTGCAAAGAGTTGGACTCAACTGAGCAACTAACACTGAAGATCGTGGCATCCAGTCCATGGCAAATAGAAGGGGAAAGAGTAGAAGCAGTACCAGATTTCCTCTTCCTGGGCTCTAAAATGACTGCGGATGGTGAGTGTAGCCGTGAAATTAAAGATGATTAATCCTTGGGAAAAAAGCTATGACAAAACTAGCAGTATGTTAAAAGCAAAGACATCACTTTGCCAACAAAGGTTCGTATAATCCAGGCAATAGTCTTTCCAGTAGTCATGTATGGATGTGAGAGCTGGACCATAAAGAAAGGAGAGCATCAAAGAATTGATGGTTTTGAATTGTGTGTTGGAGAATACTCTTGAGAGTCCCTTGGACAGAAAGGAGAACAAGCCAGTCAATCCTAAAGAAAATCAACCCTGAATACTCATTGGAAAGACTGATGCTGAAGCTGAAACTCCAATACTTTGGCCACATGATGTGAAAAGCCAACTCTTTGGAAAAGACTCTGAAGCTGGGGAAGATTGAAGACAGGAGAAGAGGATGAGATGGTTGGATGGCATCACCGACTCAATGGACATGACTTTGAGCAGCCTCCAAGAGACAGTGAGGGACAGGGAAGCTTGGCATGCTGCCGTCCATTGGGTTGTGAAGAGTCAGACATGACTTGGCAAATGAACAGCAACACAGAGTTAAATCATCTGCAAATTGGAATCCTTTCCATCCTATTGCCTTTTGTATATCTTTCATGCCTGATTCCTCTGGCTAGGACTTATAGAACTATGAGTGATAAGTGAGTGAACCCTTGTATTATTCCTGATCTTAAAGAAAAAGCTTTCAAACTTTCACCATTGAGTATGATGTTAGCTGTGGACTTGCCGTATATGGCCTTTATTATGCTGAAATAGGCTTCCCTGGTAGCTCGCTGGTAACGCATCCACCTGCAATACAGGAAAAGACACTGGCTCAATCTTCCCTGGGTCAGGATGATCCCCTGGAGAAGAGATAGGCTACCCACTCCAGTATTCATGGGCTTCTCTGGTGGCTCAGATGGTAAAGACTCTGCCTGCAGTGTGGGAGACCTGGGTCTAATCCCTGGGTTGGGAAGACCCCTGGAGGAGGACCTGGCAACCTACTCCAGTGTTCTTGCCTGGAGAATTCCCGTGGACAGAGGGGCCTGGCAGGCTACAGTCCCTAGGGTTTCAAAGAGTTGGAAATGACTGAGTGACTAAACACAGCACAGCAAGCTGAGATACTTTCCTTCTATACCTAATTTGTTAAAAAGTTTTATCATGAACAGATGTTGAATTCTATCAAATGATTTTCTGTATCTATTGAGATTGTCATATGATTCATCATTTCATTTTATTAATGTGGTGTATCACACTGATTGATGTACCTATGCTGAATTATCCTTGCATCCCAAAGCTAAATTCCTTTTCGTCATGGTGCATGATTCTTTAATGTGCTGCTGAATTTGATTTACCAGCATTTTATTGAGAATTTTTTCACCTATAGGTATCAGGGATATTGGTTTTAGTTTTCTCTTCTGGTGGCATATCTGAAATCTGACTTTGTTATCAGGGTAATGCTGGCCTCATAAAATGAGTATGGGAGTTTTCCTCCACCTTTGATTTTTTGGAAGAGTTTGAGAAAGTTTGGCATTATTTGTTCTTCAGGTATTTGATAAGATTCACCAGTGAAGCCATCTGATCATCAGTGTTTCTTAGTTGGAAGATTTTTGATTACTCATTCAATCTCCTGACTAGTAATTGGTCTATTTTGATTTTCCATTTCTTCCTGATTCAGTCTTGGTTGTTTGTATATTTCTAAGAATTTTTCCATTTCTTGTAGGTTCTCCAGTTTTTAGCATGTAGTTGATCATAGTGGCAAGGGTTAATTTTGAACATTCACTTACCATATTCTTGGCTTCTAGGAAAATGCTAGAATTATCCAAGTTTGAAGAAAGGAACAGATGAAAATATCCAAAAATTAACAGGATGAAAAAAAAGTCAGCAAAACACCAAAAAAAATATTAATATAAGATAATAGAGACAGTTTTCTAAAATTACCAATCACTTTTCTCTGCCACCTCTAGGTGATATTCTAATTGATGTCTTGCTTCTTGCAGTCCCAGGTGGGCACTAGATGGACATGTCAATGGCACCATCCCAGATGACTTCATCCTTTTGGGTTTTTCAGATAACCCCAGCCTTGAAATGACCCTTTTTGTGGCTGTGTCTATCTCTTATATGGTCACGCTAGTGGGCAACACCACAATCATGCTTCTGTTCCACCTAGACCCCCACCTCCACACCCCCATGTACTTCTTCCTCACCAACCTCTCCCTCCTGGACCTCTGTTTCACCACCAGCTGCATTCCCCAGATGCTAGTCCATCTCGGGGGCCCAGACAAGACCATCAGCTACCTGGGATGTGCAGTCCAGCTCTATATCTTCTTGGGACTGGGAGCCGCTGAGTGTGTGCTACTGCTGGTCATGGCCTTCGACAGATATGTGGCAGTATGCCGACCCCTACACTACCCAGTCATCATGCAGCCTCACGTGTGTCACAAGCTAGCATTTTTGGTCTGGGCAAGTGGGATATTTGGCACCTTGGTGCAGTCACCCACCACCATGAAGCTCCCCTTCTGCCATCATCACCGGGTGGATGACTTTGTCTGTGAAGTCCCTGCACTGATCCGTCTGGCTTGTGGGGATACACACTCCAATGAGCTCCAGATTTCTGTTATTGGCTCTGTTTTCCTGATGGTGCCACTCCTGCTCATCCTTATCTCCTATGGTCACATTGCCCGGACCGTGCTGGCCATCCAGTCCCATGAAGGGAGGAGGAAGGCCTTCCAAACCTGTTCCTCTCACCTGGTGGTTGTTTTCCTCTTCTACTGCACAGTCACTGCTGTCTACATCCAGCCCCGAAGCCATTTTTCCCAGAAGGGAGGAAAGTTTCTAACTCTTTTCTACACTGTGGTGACCCCCACTCTCAACCCTCTCATCTATACCTTGAGGAACAAAGACATGAAGGGGGCTCTCAAGAGGCTATTTGGGAAAGACAGAACATCCAATGTGCAGTAAGGAACTCAGCTCAGATTCATGAGCTAATTTGTCAGCCTTTGTCCAGTTCAGTTGCTCACAGCATTAAATATGTAGCATTTCTTTTGTGGGGACTCTCAATTATCAACATGAATGTGAAAGGTCAAAAGCCTGATTTGTCCAGACAGAAGATCCATCAATAGTAAAACCTGATGCGTCCTGCAAGGTTGTTCTTAAATTTAAAAGGAAGTGCAGCATTGTTCCCATCAGGTTACCAGCACATAATAGACACCATGTGTTTTATTTTTTTCCATTTTTATTGGAGTATAGTTGCTTTACAATGTTGTGTTAGTTTCTGCCATACAGCAAAGTGAATCAGTTATACATAGACATATACCCCTCATTTCTATTTTTCCTTCCCATTTAGATTACCACAGAACACTGAGTAGAGTTCCCTGTTCTAGAGTAGCTTCTTAGTAGTTATCTATTTTATATATAGTGGTGTATGTATGTCAATCCCGATCTTCCAATCCATCCCATTCCCTTCCTCCTTGGTATCCATAAGTTTGTTCTCTATGTCTGTGTCTCTATTAAAAGAGAGAACTTATTATAAGGAATTATTAACTAGCTATTGAAGGAGGGAAAGGCAAAAGGAAGTAGCTACAACCCCTAGCACTGAGGGAACACAAGAAAATGACTGAAATTGCTAAATCTGACTATTGAACAGAGCAACCTTATGATGCCGCCAAGCAACAAGCAAGGTCACCTGGACAGGCTTTTTCTACCTGTGAAGGTTCTCTTTCAATGGAGACGAGTTAGACCAACTCCCGCTCATTGTCAGCACTGTTGGGTTTCCCTTCTGTGCTGTTTCTTTCACTAATACCTGGTTGGGAGACTGCCTTGGAAGGGATAGTATCTATAATAGTAAGTGGAAATCTTGACCAATTTTCACAGCTAATGACATCACCTCAGTTTTGGCCCTAAAATGGATCAGGCTGCATCAATTCTGGCTGGTAGGTCTCTGAGCCAGGTATTCCAGGACTAGGAACAATTTGAACAACAGGAATTAAGAAGGGGAAAACTTATTAAGTTATGTCACCCAGCTTGGCCACAGTATCAGTTAGGAAATTGAAAATGGAGTGAAGTACATTGTGTTCAAATTTTCGTGGCCTTGCACTTAGGTAATAAAACCCAAAAAGAATTTAAAGCATGTGTAACTTGGAGGGATAAATCCAGGAAGTACATAGAGGACATTTTAATAGACCACCCTACAGGACCATGCAGTATACTTAGTAGGGAATGAGGCCATCTGTGAGGGAAACCCACAATGGAATTGCTTGGTGAATTCAATTGATAGAAATAGATGGGACCATATGATTACCTGTTTAATAGAAGGTATGAAGAAACTTACAATAAAACTTGTTAAATATGAAAAGGCAAAAGAGGTCCAATAGGGGTAGGATGAAAATCCTGCAGTATTCCAAAGGAGACAAGTGAAGATTTTTTAAAAGTATACAAACATAGATTCCTCCTCTCCTGAAGGACAGACCGTTTTGGATTCCATAGGCCAGTCTTCCCCAGACATCAGGCACAAAACTCAGAAAGTGATTTCTGAATCACTTCAGTGAATGAGTTGTTCCAATTAGCTTACTCAGTTTCAATAATAAGCGTATGACCTTAAATGCTGAATGCACCCAGAAAAATATTTTAAAGGCCCAAATGTTGGCAGTGGCTTTTTCTGCTCAGAGAGCCCCAAAGGGGAAGCAGGTTTTTCTGATCCAGTCTGGCCCTGGCAGACCAGTTGGCTTACAGGTACCCAGGCAGGACTAGTGTATTCCATGCAGACAAAAAGGGCACTGGAGGGAGGATTGCGATCAAGGTGCCCCTGGCAAACAAGCAGCACATTGGAAGAAAGAATGCCCCAGATGCCAGAGAGTGATGGGTGGCCCCTGGGCCATTGATAGTTTTGCAAACAGAAGACTGAAGGAATCAAAAAGTGGCTCTGACTAAAGATACCATCTACCTAAGTAATGTCAAGCCTTGGGTGGTCTTTGATGTGATGGACCGCTTGATAGAATTCCCTATAGATTCTGAAGCAACCTCTCAGAATTAACCCAAAGAACTGGAAACCTTAGTAATCACAATGAATATGTAATGAGGGTGTCAGGGAGAAGCAGGGGCACACTTTCCCAGAACCCTTTTGTGCAGCATCAATGGCTGATTGTTTCTAGATTTCTTTCTGTGTCTGGCTCTCCCATCCCTTTAGTGGGATGACACTATGTTAGGGGCCACTCTGTTTCTCAAGGGGCAAGGGAACCAGCCTCATCACCAAATAGTTCTAGCAGGAGATAAAAAGGAACAGACGAAATCTGAAGCTAAAATAGAAGCCTTAGTGGACTCTGCAATGTGGAATATCAATGTTCTGGGCTTGGCTGAAGATATCCGGCCAATGATTGTTAAGTCAAAACAATTATATAGAGTATCTAAATACAAGGTGCAAATTTCTTAAAATTAGAGAAGATCCACAAAAGTTTTTGTAAATAGAGTACCAAAATGAGAGGTCACTGCTGCTGCTGCTGCTAAGTCACTTCAGTCGTGTCCGACTCTGTGCGACCCCATAGACGGCAGCCCACCATAAAAAAAAAAAACTAAAAAACTGTCCTTATTTTACAAATCCAGTCTTTATAGGACCAAAGGTATGGCTTCAAAAATAACCCAAAACCCATCAATCCTTTAACCACTCCCCAGATCTTCCCTTTTTATCTTAAGAGGGTTCTAAGCATTAAACAAAAGGGAAATAAAGTAAACCAAGAAGAAATTTGTCTGTACCTTTGAGATGCAAATGTCCTACCTGGTCTTCCCAGGAACCTTTATCTCCAACACCTTTTCAAGACAAATTTTGAAAAGCAAGTAAAATAATTTAGAACTTGACTTGTCAAGGATAAATAGAAATCCTAAGAGTCTTTTCTGTTGTTGTTTAATTGCTAAGTCGTATCCAACTGTTTTGTGACCCTGGGGACTGTAGCCTCCAGGCTCCTCTGTCTATGGGATTTTCCAGGCAAAAATACTGGAGTGGGTTGCCATTTCCTCCTGCAAGGGATCTTCCTGACCCAGAGATCAAACCCACCTCTCCTGCACTGGCAGGTGGATTCTTTCCACTGTACCATCAGGTAAGCCAGTCTTTTCTGTAAATACTAGTAAAAAGATTTCACCATCTAGAAAAATGAGTTTGACTTGTTCCATCTGCCAGAAGCCTAATTGCAATCCAACAGTTTGTAAATGATGAGTTTTATGATATTGTACCTGACTCAAGGCTGAAATTTTGTAATGGGAACTATGAGACCTCTGTGTGTGTGTGATTGTTAAGAATTTGTATGTGTTACAGCTGCATGGTATTGCCAAAAATTAATTCAAAAGAATTCTCTTTAATTGGCTTAAAGGAAATTGAATGCTTATACAAATACTCAGTAACAGAAAATAATACAGCCAGAATAAATTTCAGGTTCATGTCATCTGGAAAATATTCAGTACTAAACTCATATTTAGTACTAAATGTGGCTTAAGCTTGTTGGATTAATATAGACATGTCTCTAGAGTAATCAATGTTAAGTACAGAACTTCTGTTGTACCTATATTTACTAGAGATCAAATAAGACCTTATTCTGTTACAAATTCGTTAACAGGAAAAGTGAACTTAATGTGGAAAAAACTTTTAAAGAAACTAGAATATGTGTTTTCAGTAAAGAAGATATAAGGAATGGAATTGTATTTTATTAAGGGAGAAGAAAGTAACTCTGTCTTAAAGCTGACTTTTTCTGAATAGAAAAAAATTAAGTGATGTGTATAGAAAATGATAGGAAGGTTTTTGGAAAGTGGACCCTGAGAAAAGTGTTTTGTGCATTGTCAGGATTGACTGAATTTAGAATAAATTTAACTGAGTAATGAATTTTAAAAGTAAGCTGATGTAAGACTTGAATGGGCTTCCCTGGTGGCTCAGACAGTAAAAGAATCTGCCTGCAAATGCAGACCAGGGTTCAATCCCTGGGTCGTGAAGATCCCCCGGAGAAGGAAATAGCAACCCACTCCAGTATTCTAGAATGTGGCTTTTCTCTCTGTTAAGACGACAGGAGACCCAGGTTTGATCCCTAGATCAGGAAGATACCCTGGAGAAGGGAATGACTGCCTACTCCAGTATTCTTGCCTGGAGAATTCCATGGACAGAGAAGCCTGGTGGGCTACAGTCCATGAGGTCACAAAGAGTCAGTTAGCAACTGAGCATGCACACATACATACATTGTGAAACAATCATCTCAATCAAGCTAATTAACGTATTCATTATCTCACATTGTTGCACTTTTCCTTTTGTGTATATATGTGTATTTGCATGAGATGAGAACATTTAAAACCTACCCTCTTAGCAAACTTCAAGGATACAATTCAGTATTGTCAACTATATTCACATTATTGTACATATAGCTTTGTTTTTAAAATGTGTCTTCACTACATTTGTAATTTATTTGTATTATATAAGGCAGAAATATAATGTTTCTATGTACATAGCTGCTTGTCCCAGTCAGATTCAATGACTAATCTTCTCCTTTTCTCATTTTTGGTGTCATAAATCATATTTCCATGCATGCCTATGCTTGTGCATGAATTCTATCCTGTCTATATTACATCAATCAGTTATTAATCTCTAGTGTGGCAAGTTCTGCTATGTTGTTGAGTTTCTCCCAGATATGCTTTGATTCTTATTTTTCGTATTCATTTAAACATTATCTTGCTCAATTCTGTGGAAATCTGTCAGTATGTTAATAACAGTTGCATTGAATTTTAGTTTGAGGGGAGGGATAATGAGCAATGAATGCTGCTGAATCTTCCCATCCATGAATATGACATATCTTTCAATCACTCCATTCATTCAGGTCTTTTTTTGTATGATTTTTATACAATTTTTAAGAAATTTATTCCAGGTGAATATTGACTGAAAGAAAAATGTACAAGTTAAATTTTACTGAGGACTTTAGTCCAGGAGATAGCCTCTCAGATACCTCTGAGGAACTGCTCCAAAGAGGTAGGGGAAGAAGCCTGTATACATGAGATAAATCCAAGACAAATTCTTGAAACTGAAGGCCTTAGGGAATGAGTATAGCTAAGAATACATCTTGGTAAAAGATTATTGCTAGTCACAAAGAAAAAATATCTCACGTTAATGATTACTGTGCTTTTTTATGTAAGGTAAGATGAAAGAAACTGGGCTTATTAAAATTCTTCCTGAGATACATCTAACTAAGAAAGCTGTTTGCCCACAACACAAAGCATCTTGTAATCATCTTTAATTTCCTCTGTCTGAAGCACAGAGTGCACTGTTGGTCAATGACTACAGTGGATGAATCTTTGTAGATTTGGATGGTGACAAAATTATCTTTGCTTTTCTTTTGCCTGTACACTTAATAACTTTTATTGCTATGATTAATAGGATTTTGTTATATTTTAAGTTGCAGGTGTTTAGAAATACCATTTTTTTAATTATTTAAACTTTTTATTTGGGAATAACATCATATGTACATAAAAGATGCATGAATAAGAACAGTTTAAAGGATAATTTAATAACTCCCTCACCCCAAGATCTACCCATTATTAACACTGACATTGACATTCTTGAAGAATATAGTCTCCTTTCCCTTTTCATAGAACTTCCTCATTTGGAGTTTGTATGGTGTTTGCTAATTAAATTTTGGGTTCTCAATCAGAAACACACAATAGTGATATCAGCTTCTCCTCAAGTCATCTTACCTGAAAGAAGGCATCCATCTGCCCTCCCTGATATTTGTTATTAGACGGTCAGGGTACTGTCTAGTTTCTGCTTTTTATATAGCAGTATTTTTCTTTTGGAACTGATAAGCCAATGTAAAAAGATAATTTCAGACTACATAAGAATCCTGCTCATCATTTAAATTTCCTATTAGGTTTTAGCACCCATTGCTGCTTCATGCCTGACCTAATTTTTACTATGATGATTGGAAAGAATGATTTCTTTCCAACTGCTTATGTTGATGTTCGCATATTGATTTTCTATCCATCATCTTTACTTATTTTTTAGCTCTCCTAGTGAGGAAAACTTCATGGATTTTTCCAAGTTAATAGTTATACTGTGGGGTCTTTATTCAGATATTTCTCTTGACCTTTGAGAGGTAAACTCTTAATTCAATTTTGAAATCCTAGTGCACAGAAATTTTTATATCTTTCCAGCTTAGCTGTGTGTTTCTAATTATATTTTATCCTGAATGTCAAGGTATTTTTAGCAGAGAGGCAGTCTGCAATACCTCACTTTACTAAGATGCAAAAATACAAATATCGAGACTTAGAGTTATTCAGAAGTGCTGGTCCTACAGAAAACAAAGACAAAGACTTTGCATCAGAATATAAATTACATACTGCTTCCCTATTGAAAGAGTCTTACCATGAAAAAAAGTTAGCTCATCTGAAAAAGCAGTTTTGATCCCTGGGTCTGAAAGATCCCCTGGAGAAGGAAATGGCAACCCACTCCAGTATTTTTGCCTGGAGAATTCCATGGACAGAGGAGCCTGGAGGGCTATACTCCATGGGGTTGCAAAGAGTTGGACATGACTGAGTGACTAACTTTTACTCTTTTCAGAAATCCATAGGCTACACTTTGACAAGCAAGGTCTAGATGACTCACTTGAAAAAGGAAGTAGTATTTCTATCTTGAACAATTCCATGTGGTTCGAGAGTTTCTCCATGTGTGGAAAAGTAATTAATCAATACGTATTAATGAGTTAATGCTATGTGAAGTGTGATAGATGAAATGCTCTTGTGATGAGATAAATCCAAGACAAATTCTTAAAACTGAAGGCAAAATGCATTTTCTAAATAATACTTCTATTTATGAATATAGGCTCCATCTACTCTAAAATTTTCCTCTGCATGATTTTCAACCTCCTGTCTTACCAGAACTGAAATTTCAACCATCAGATTTAGAGGGATTTTTTTCCTCATTCATTACAATTGAATCATTTGGCAAAGAGATTTTTTAAATACATGAAGCAATTTAATTTATCTTTAGTAGTTTAGATAAATAAGTAAAAGGCTTTCTAGGCACCCTCTCTTAAAACCAAGGAAAGGAAACAATTTAACTCAATAAATACAATAAAGTTTTTTCTATTTTCAAAATTTCCAACCAGCTACAATACAATAAACATCAATTATTTTATTAGAATATATAACAGTTCAAAAATTAAAAATAAATAAGTTGCTGCCACAAAATTGCAGCATAATATATAGTTAACTCATTCTGTTATGGTCAGTTAAGAGAAAGATAGCAGGAAAGATGATACAGTCAAAGAAAAAAAGTGGGGAGAGGTACAGAAGAAAGGAGAGTTAGAGTAAAAAGAGAAAAAGAAAGAAAAAGTGTTTTCCTGAATGAGTTAGATATATGAGGTCACCAAGAGGAGCACATCCTCTGACTGAGCCACTGCGGTAAGAACTGTATCTTTTGATGATTTTACTGCACTGCTGTCTTCAACCTAGGGGTAAAAGAGAGTCTCACATTCACCAGGCAGAAGGACCATCAGCGAGTTTTCACTCTTCCTCGCTGGACCAGAATTGCAGAGAGATGATCTTAATGCTGAAGGAGGAATGCTCACTACCACTTGTCTACACGCGAATGGCAGAGGGCTTCCGCCACTACCGAGAAGGCTCAAAGACAATGGTTAATTCAGGCTTTTCTTCTTGAAGTGTTTCTAGGGCACGTTTTGTATCATAGTTGAAATACATTTCACACAACCTATAAAAGCAAAAAGAGAGCATTGGATTACACTCTTCAAATGAACACTTGCAGAGTTTTGGGCTTTAAAAATCTCGTCTCCTCTCTTAACCTCACGCTTCTAAGCTTTCCAGTGCTGCACATCATGCCTAATGTGGTTTCTGTTACATTTTTAACCTTCAAGTTTGGAAATGTTTAAACATGCAAATATAAAGAGAATAGTATAATTAATCCTGCCATCTAACTTTGACAGTTAACAACTCATAGCCAGTCTTGTTTCATCTATTTCCCACCCAACTCCTCACATCAGTGGATTATTGTAAGCACAGCAGTTCAAGCATCTATAAATATATCAACGTGTAAAATGAAACAGCTTTTAAAAGAGAATTACAATGCCATTATCACACCCAAAAAGGTTAGCAATAACTTTCACATATCAATATATGTCCAATCAGTGTTTCAATTTCCTCAATGGTCTGATAAAATTTTTATATTATGTTAATTTAATCAGGAGCCATATAAAGCCCACACATTGAGAATCCCCTGATGGTCCAGTGGTTGAGATTTGGTGCTTTCACTCATGTGGTCTAGGTTCAATTCCTTGTCAGGGAAACAAGTTCCCACAAGCCACAGCCCACCCCTCCACTCTGCCAAAAAAAATCCACATATTTTAATTGCTTGGTACACCTGTCAATGATATGAGTTTTTCCTCCATCTCTCTTTTTTTTTTTAATCTCTCTTACAACTTAAGTAAGAAATTATGCTATTTGTCCTGTATCACTTCTAGTAATCTTGATTTGGGTGTGTTATGGATGGCTTATGTTCCTTCAAAATTCATGTGTTAAAGCCTTAACCCTCAATGTGATGGTATTTGGAAAGGGTGTAATTCAGGATGTAATGAGGGTTACATGAGTTCATGGGGATGAGTCCTCAAGATGGGATTAGTGCCCTTATAAAAAAAGACACCATAGCACGTACTCTCTCTCTCTGTCTCTGTCTGTCTGTCTTTCTCTCTGTGTACCACATGAGAACAGAAGAAAGCTCTCACCAGAAACCAAATCAGCCAGCACCGTGATCTTGGATGTTCCACCCTCCAGAACTAAGAGAAATGAATGACTATGATTTGTTTAAGGCATATAGACTATTCTATTTTGTTATGGCAGCCTGAGTTCACAAGTCAGGTTGACTGCATCCATGGATTCCCCAGTCTGTGTTGAGCTTGTCCCTCATCTCCAGAGTGTCCTAAAGATATAGATAATAAGTAAACAAGAAAATGATATAGCTTATATGATGGTGCTCAACACAGTGGAGGAAAATAAGCAGAGAAGAGGAAAGGCATTGCTGGGTTGCTATTTTCAGTAGGATGGTTAGAGTCAGACTCAGAAAAGACCTTTGAGCAGAGAATTTAAGGATTCACAGGAATAAGACATGTGGACATCAAAGTGTAAGAAGTCCCAGGCAGAGGGAACAGCAAGAGTATAGTGTCGGAGGTGACAGTGTTTTTTGAAACAGGAAACAGAACAGCGTGAATGGAGAAGGAACTAGGGTCAGAAGATGACTACAGAGATAGCAGGATTATGTGAGGCCTTAGACACTGCCAGGAGTTTGTGGCTCTCGCTTTGTGAAACCAGCATGTTAGCAGGAGTGATATGCTCTGACTCACGTTGTAGCTATACCCTCCATCTGCAGTGGTGGATGCAGAAGAGCCTGGTAGAATGCCACCAGGACAATCCAGACAAGAGGAGACAATGGCTTGAGCCAGGAAAGGAGATGTGAAGCTGGCAAAAAGCGGTCAGTGAGTGGGCATGCTGTGAAAACAGAGTTAAAAGGACATGCCAATGGACTGGATGTTCACATAAAGAAAAAGTGTCAAAGACAACACAAGGCTTTCTGCACCTGAACAGTTCAGACTGAGTTACCATTGACTGAGATGAGTGAGAAACGGATTTTACACAGCACAGGTTTGGGTTTGGACACGTCAAGTTTGGGTGGCTTATTAGATATCCAAGCAGAAAGGTGAGACAAGCATTTAGACATGGAATTCAGGGAGATATGAACTGGAGGGAGGGGTACAGCACATATGTGGTAAAACCAGAAGACTAGATGATATTAAAAAAAAAAAAAAAGCAGAAAGTATAGAGAAGAAAAATTAACTCAGAGATTGAGTTCTGGGTATTCGGCATGCAAAGGTCAAGATGATGAAGAGAAACCAGAGGAGACTGAGCAGAAATAGCCAATGTAACAGGAGAAAATTCAGAGTAGTGTATGTTGTCCCTAAAACCAAGTGAAGGAAATGTCTTCAGTGAAGGATGTGATTACCAACGCTAGCAGAAGTTACAAAACTAACTAGGAAGCTCTTACTAGAGAGGTAATCAATGAGTGGCTTAGTGGTATCATTGATGATGGAAGGGAGCAGATGGTCCCAACACCCTGAAGATAGGCCAAATTTTACGAATTTATGATCTTGATGTTGCTGGAGCACTTTTCAATTAGAAATTCTCATAAATGAGATGCACAACACCCTGCTATGCAAGGACTTTTACAATAGACGGGTCTAATTTTATAAAGTACAATACCTTGTATAGAAATATAATTCTATTTAGCTACTTTCATTGGGAATTGTGTTTCTTTCAAGAATATGGATGGAAAGCCTTTTCACACCCAACTGAAATTTCGTTATTCCAAACATCTGGACAAAGTTGAATATGGAGTTCATGACTCACACACAGTATATATTAAAAAAAAAAAAAAAATCTGCAGTTGGACAAGGCTCAGCCTTCAGACTGAGCGACTAAACTGAACTGAACTGAACAACTTTTCCCAGAGTGCAAATGAAGCTATCCTGGATTTTGGAAACTGCAAAAACTTTCTTTAGCACTGTGAGCCCTGCCATACAAATCTCTGCAGGGCACACTTACCTCAGGCTTTTCAGGAGGCAGCCCTGCTGTTTGAGCACTTCACAGAGAAGCATGACCCCCAGATCACCCAAGTCGTTGTTGCCTAGGCTCAGCTTTCGCAGGCTCTGGTTAGAAGTTAGGAGTGTGGAAAGATCCCAGCAGCAGTGTGATGTGAGGCTGCAGTTGTCTAACCTGCAAGAAAGAAGGTGCTTTTTAAAAATATCCCCTTGATTATTCTACACAGGTCTCACAGATCTTAGCCTGTAATGTTTCAAATGTAGGAAAAGCTCAGGATTAACAAGCTTTGAACTGCTTTATATGCCAAGCATATAAAGTTATTCTCTCCTCTTCAAATGAGAGTATTTTTTCCAATCTACTAGATTGTGCAGATCAAATTAGTAAGAACAGTTTGTGAAACAGTTTTTCCCAAATTCTGTGTCTCCCCACAAATTTTCTTAAAACAAAAGTGCATACCAACCCCAAGGAACTCTAGTATTTGCCTTTATACTATCTAAAAGTACAACTCCTCCCAGAACCATAATCCTGTAATAATCCAAACCCTAGGAAGACATTATCACTTCTCAGATATAGATTCATCATTCTCCCAAACTACCCCATTCCCTGGGGCCACTATGCATTCCCATCACCATAATAAGCTAAGAGACTTACTCCAACACTTGAAGCTTGCAGTTGTGGTGCAAGAGTCCCTCACAGAGTAGCTTGACCCCCATGTCTCCAAGAGCATTGCCCTGTAGGTAAAGGTGGGTGAGATTCTGATTTGTACTGAGCACTGAGGATAGGGCTGGACAACAACCTGACGTAAGGCCAGAATTCACCAACCTGTGGAAGGAATAAGGAAAAGAAAATTCAGTGTTGGGTGGGGAGGATAAATCAGGAGCTTAGGATGAACATGCAAACACTACTATATATAAGATGATAACCAACAAAGACGACAGAGCACAAGAAATTCTACTCAATATTCTGTCACTACCTATATGAGAAAAGAATCTAAAAAAGAATGAATATAGGTATATGTATAACTGAATCACTTTGCTGTACACCTGAAGCTAACACACTGTAAATCAACTGTACTCCAATAAAAGTAAAATAAATTTAAAAAAAAAACAGTCCTAAGTGCCCAACCTTTCTTGGACATCACACAGCTGTCTCAACATAGGAACGTCATCTTATCTGAAAAGTTTCATCCCTCAACTTACAGGTCAAAAGCCAGCATCTTGAATATAATCTGTAGACAGTATGACTCCCTATCTCTGGCCTCATAAAAGATACAGATGATGTCTAAGCAGATGCTTTCCTGGGGTCAGTAGAAGAGACAGAGCAAAAGCAAACTGATTCACATTACCTCCACATTTCTCCTTCTTCCTACATATATTCCCTTTGGCTATAGATGTTCCTCACAACCACTTCTTCAAGAAAGACATCCCAGATTATCTCTTACTATTAATACTAATCCTCATTATTTTTATATTAACAGTGCAGACACTACCTTTTTTGATTTTTCCATCAACCAGGCAAGGGGGCAGTGTAGCTCTAACTATAAAATATGTTTTTACAAATGAGAAAGTTGAAGCTCATTAAATCATGTTCCCATTAAGGTCAAAGAGAAAGTATTTGGAACAGAAGGAACCTATACTAACACCTTCTAGAGTCATCCCCTGCTCTGTTGCCCCTTCTACCTACCTCATACTATGTTCTGCACTATAAAGGGCCTCTCAGAGCATAAACCCTCAGTTCAGGTCAATTCAGTTGCTAAGTCGTGTCCGACTCTTTGTGACCCCATGAATCGCAGCACGCCAGGCCTCCCTGTCCATCACC
>SJYT01055412.1:627850-678990 GCA_006410635.1 Cephalophus harveyi | reverse complement strand
GCAATCTTGATTCCAGCTTGTGTTTCTTCCAGTCCAGCGTTTCTCATGATGTACTCTGCATATAAGTTAAATAAGCAGGGTGACAATATACAGCCTTGACGCACTCCTTTTCCTATTTGGAACCAGTCTGTTGTTCCATGTCCAGTCCTAACTGTTGCTTCCTGACCTGCATACAGATTTCTCAAGAGGCAGGTTAGGTGGTCTGGTATTCCCATCTCTTTCAGAATTTTCCACAGTTTATTGTGATCCACACAGTCAAAGGCTTTGGCATAGTCGATAAAGCAGAAGTAGATGTTTTTCTGGAACTCTCTTGCTTTTTCCATGATCCAGCGGATGTTGGCAATTTGATCTCTGGTTCCTCTGCCTTTTCTAAAGCCAGCTTGAACATCAGGGAGTTCACGGTTCACGTATTGCTGAAGCCTGGCTTGGAGAATTTTGAGCATTACTTTACTAGCATGTGAGATGAGTGCAATTGTGCAGTAGTTTGAGCATTCTTTGGCATTGCCTTTCTTTGGGATTGGAATGAAAACTGACCTTTTCCAGTCCTGTGGCCACTGCTGAGTTTTCCAAATTTGCTGGCAGATTGAGTGCAGCATTTTCACGGCATCATCTTTCAGGATTTGAAATAGCTCAACTGGAATGCCATCACCTCCACTATTGTTCATAGTGATGCTTTCTAAGGCCCACTTGACTTCACATTCCAGGATGTCTGGCTCTAGATGAGTGATCACACCATCATGATTATCCGGGTCGTGAAGGTCTTTTTTGTACAGTTCTTCTGTGTATTCTTGCCACCTCTTCTTAATATCTTCTGCTTCTGTTAGGTCCATACCATTTCTGTCCTTTATTGAGCCCATCTTTGCATGAAATGTTCCCTTTGCATTATACTCAGTAAAATTAAGACTGTTGATGTACTACTACTCTTGGGTCAAGTTGAGCATATACCATACATTTGTGAAACGTACACCATACATTTGTGAAACGTATACCGTACGTTTGTGAAAAATCATTTCACAAGCTGCTCAACTTTATAACTAGATAATACTATAATATAGCATTATCACCCAACAACAGCATGAGGGCTCTGAAACAGAGAGCTGTGTCACTCCTGAAAAGCTCAGAGGGTGGTATACAGCATACAGAAAGTCACAGTGTGAGACCTTGAACAAAGCCTTGATTTAAGAGTATCTCATGTAGGCACATTCCTTTCTGCCAGAACCCTTAACCATGATATGTTTTTAAATTCTAAGGTGTCTTTGAATCAGGAAAAACAGAAGGAAGTCATTCAGATAGTATAGCATGAACTGATGACCAAAAGGAAACAGAATTACTTACCCACCCACTGGTTTCCATCTTTCTAGTCAAGGATGAATCACAACAAAAAGACTGAGCAAGCAAGACAAAGAGGGAAATGAAGCCCGAGAGGGATGAGCAAAAGAAACTGAGTGGTTTATAGCAATTTTTTATCTCCAGCTAAGAAGAATTTATCAGAGGATCTTTAGTGAACATGTAGAAGGGTTTTTCAGGACTCCTGGCTGTTAGAATGAATGTTTGTAGTCCCCTACCCCCAAATTTCATACGTTGAACTCTTAACTCCCAATGTGATGGTATTAGAATGTGGGGCCTTTGAGATGTGATTAGGTCTTGAGGGTGGAGTCCTCATCATGGGATTAGCACCCTTATAAAAGAGACCCCAGAGATTTGCTTTGCTCCTAATACCATGTGAAAACACAAGAGTGGCTGTATGCAAGGCAGGAACAGAGTTCTTATCAGGAACCAGGTGATCTACAGACCTAACCCTAACCCTAACCTTGGATTTCCAACCACCAGAACAGTGAGAAATAAATATTTGTTGTTTGAGCCATCCAGTCTGTAGTATTTTTGTTATTGCAGTCCAAATGGACTGAGATACTGGCAAAGATGAAGAATGCTCCAGAGGTCTAGAGATAGTCATCAAAAAGGAAAGGAAGAATATTTTGAAAGTTACAGAATAGTAATTTTTACCACTGTTTCCAAAAAAGGGTTGGAAGGCATTATACAACAGATGTCTGAGGAGAAGTACACAATGAAGTGGCAGCAATTACCAGCAGATAGGGTGGTTTTGTTAAGAATAAGTCACATCAGGCTTATCAAAACCACTGAGATTGACTGAAGGGTACACAGAGCATATAGTGAAATGTTTAGAAAATCAAACCACCAAGCCCTATCAAACAATCTATTAGATTTGAGGAATGTAACCAACATCACATATCTTGGTTTCACCCAATCCATTCAACTCAGATCTACATTTACATTTACTGAACATAGATATTTCACCATGTATTATATGGTGATTGATTTTTTAAAAATTACTAATGATTTTGTGATTTATGTCACAAAAATGTCTCACAAAGAAAATTGAGGAAGAAGGTTTAACATCTACTGAGTATCTACTAAGTGCCTGGCTGTGTGATGATAAATTTAAATAGGATTATTTCACTGAAGTATTACAAAACCAAGATGCAGGTGTTATTTTTAGCTTTTTTTTTTTAATAGAAAAACTGAGAATCAGAGAAATTAATTGAAGAATAAGAAGGCATTTTCTAGATGGATGGTGGGAATGGGAGAGTAAGGGTAACCCTTCAGGCAAAAGGAAAACGCTACACAAGGGTGAGGAAGGGTGAAAAAGTGGCCAGGTTCTTAGAATTAGAAATTAATTTAGTATGACTCAAAACAGAGTGAAGAGCCTAGTAGGCAAAAGGGAAGGAGCAGTGATTTAGGGCTGACTTCAAAGAAGAACTTCTGAAGGTTTTTGAGCAAAAGTCCAATATTAACCAATTTGCACTTTAGAAAATTCCCTGCAGTGTTATGTAAAAGAAAGATGAAGAGCAGAGGGGATTGAAAGTAAAAACAAAATAAAAATTATCCTCTGTTTACTTGTCAGCCCCCTGGAAAGTCCCACTATTCAACAACATGGAATAGACAGGGCAAGTAGAGGGCAAAGGAGAGGGATGAGAAATAAGTTACAAGAAATAAAGATTTGCAAATGCTTAGTATGTGATGCTTGTGTAACACTGTGGAGGGGGCAGGGGCAATATGCGGTCAGAAAGAAAGGTCTAAAGTTCAAAATAAGAAAATTTGACTGTATCTAACAAAATATACAATGCCTAAGTCTTGCCTTATTAGTTCTACTTATAGGTTTCTGTCTCAAAAGAAATATGCTTACATATAGTATATACAAATATGCTTTTTTCAGAGTTATTTGTAACAGTAAAAAAGAAACTCATCCAACAGTACATCATTCAATGAGCAGCTAACTACATTACTGTAATGAATACTACAGAGCATTACCAAAATCTGTAGATTTGTATATAGCAGCATGGCAATGTGTCCACAATAAATGAAAAAAAGCAAATCATGGAAAAGTATCCACATAATGATTCCTGTTTGGACAGACATAGTGTTATGGGTTGAATCATGTCCCCCAAATTTTCATATGTTGAAGTCTTATCCCCCAGTACTTCAGAATGTGACCTTATTTTAAAATATGGTTATTGAAGATATAATTAGTTAAGATGAGGTAATTAAAGTAAGCTCTAGTCCAATAAGACTGATATCATTATAAAAGGGGGATATTCAAACACAGAGACAGACACACATCCGCACAGTTAGAATACCATGTGCTGAAAAAACTAAGATTGAAGTGATGCACCTACAAGTCAAGGAATGTCAAAGACTGCCAGTAAACAATGAGAAACTGGAAGAGAAGTATGGAACAGATTCTTCCTCACAGCCATCAGAAGAAACCAACCCTGACAACACCTGGATCTTGGCCTTTTAGCTTCTGCTATTGAAATAAAATAAACTCTGATTGGAACTATTTTAACAGCAGAATACACATTCATCTCAAGAGCACTTGAAACATTTTCTAGGATGAATCATATGTTAGGTCACAAAACAAATCTTTAAAAATTCAATAAGATTGAAATTATGCCAAATATCTTCTCTGACCACAGTGGTACAAAACTAGAAATCAATAACAGGAGGGTAACTGAGGAAACTCAAATACATGAAAATTTAAGCAACACTCTTCTGAACAACCAATGGGTCAAAGAAAAAATGTTACAGGAAATAAAAAATAGCTTGAGTTAGACAAAAATTAAAATATATCAAAAATTATAAGATGCAGCAAAATCATTTCTGATAGGGAAGTTTCTAGGTATAAATGCACACATCAAGAAAATTGAGAGATCTTAATTAAGCAGCTGGACTTCCCTGATGGCTCAGAGGTAAAAAATCTACCTGTCAATACAAGAAAAACAGGTTCAATCCCTGGGTCAGGAAGATCTCCTTGGAGAAGGAAGTCCCAACCTACTCCAATATTCTTGCTTGGGAAATCCCATGGACAGAGGAATTTGGCAGGCTACAGTTCATGGGATCCAAAAGAGTCAGACACAACTTAGCTACTAAACAACAGCAACAATTAAACAACTAACTTTACACCTCAAGGAACTAGAAGAAGGGGAATAAAGTAAGCCCCAAAGTTAACAAAAGAAAGAAAATAAAAAAGATTATAGCAGAAATAAATAAAATAAAGAACAGGGAAATAATAGGAAAAATATTAGCCAATTAAGTTGGCCGTTAGAAAATTTACAAATGTTTAGCTAGGAAAAAGTAATAATAATAAAGAGAGAGAGAACCCAAATCAATAAAGTTATAAAAAAAGGTGAGACATTAAAACTGACACCACAGAAATACAAAAGATCATAAGAACTGCTATAAATAACTATAACCATCTGGACAATCTACAAAAAAACTGAAAAATTCTTAGAAACATGCTAAATACCATTGAATCAGAAATAGAAAATCTAAACAGACTGATCACTATCAAAGACAATGAAGTAGCACTCAAAAAAACTCACAACAAAGAAAAGCCCAGGACCAGATGACTTCACTGGTGAGTTTTAGTAAACATTTAAAGAAAAATTAATGCCAATTCTTCTCAAATTCTTTCAAAAATCAAAGAGAAAGGACAAATCACTAACTCATTTTATGAGGCCAGTTACTTTGATACCAAAAAGGACACTGTAAGAAAAGAAAACTAGAGACCAATCTCTTTGATGAATATAAATTCTCAACAAAACACTAGTAAACTAAATTCAGCAACACATTATTAGGATCATGCAGCATAATCAAGTGGAATTTATCCTCAGATGCAAGGACTGTTCAACATATGCAAATCAATCAATGTGGTATATCACATTGCTGCTTCTGCTGCTAAGCTGCTTCAGTCCTGTCTGACTCTTTGCAACCCTATGGACCATAGCCCTCCAGGTTTCTCTGTCTGTGGGATTCTCCAGGCAAGAATACTGGAGTGGATTGCCTTGCCCTCCTCCAGGGGATCTTCCCCACCCAGGGATTGAACCCACATCTCTTAGGTTTCCTGCATTGGCAGGGAGGTTCTTTACAAGTAGCACCATGTAGGAAGCCTGATGTATCACATTAATGAAACAAAATTTAAAAATTAAAACAGACTTATGGACATGGTAGAGGGGAGGAAGGGGGGAGTGGGGTATATGGAGAGAGTAACCAGGAAAACATTCATTACATATGTAAAATAGATAGCCAACAGGAATTTGTTAGCCAACAGGAATTTGCTAGCCAATGGGAATTTGCTGTGTGACTCAGGGAACTCAAACTGGGGTTCTATTACAACCTAGAGGCGGGTTGTGATGGGGAGGGAGGTGGCAGGAAAGTTCAAGAGGGAGGGGTCATAGATATACCTAATGCTGATTCAAAAAGTTTCATTTTTTTACATGTGAATATTCAATTTTCCTAGCACCATTTATTGAGAGACTCTCTTCTTCTTGAGTATTATTGGTTCTCTTGGCAAATGTTAGTTGAAAGTACATACTAACTTATTTCTGGACTCTATATTCTGTTCCAATTATTCATTTGTCTGTTGTTGTTGTTGTTTTGTTTGTTTGTTTGTTTGTTTGTTTTTGCCAATGTCATACTGTTTAATTTCCCTAATTTTATACTATAGATTGAAATGGAAATGTAACACCTCCCACTTTGTTCTTTTTTCTCAGAATGAAAGTATAAGTGAAAGTTGCTCACTCATGTCTGACTCTTTGTGACTCCATGGACTATACAGTCCATGGAATTCTCCAGGCCAGAATACTGGAGAGGGTAGCCATTCCCTTCTCCAGGGGATCTTCCCAACCCAGGGATCAAACCCAGGTCTCCTGCATTGCAAATGGATTATTTACCAGCTGAGCCACAAGGGAAGCCCCCTAATTTCAAAGCACATTATAAAATCATAGTAATCAAAACAGTATGGCAGTGGCATAAAAACAGATAATAGGTCAGTGTAACAGGATCAAGATCCCAGAAATAAATCCATAAATATGCAATCAACAGATATTTGACAAAGGAGCCAAGAATATTCAATGGTGAAGACAATCTCTTCAATAAATGGTGCTGGAGAAATAAGATATTCATAGTAAAAGGAATGAAGCCAGACCCCTGTCACACACTAGTCCCCAAGATCAACTCAAAATGGATTAAATGCTTAAATGTAGGCGTGTCCCTGGACTCAGTGGTAAAGAATCCGCCTGCCATGAAGGACACAATGTTTTGATCCCTGACCTAGGAAGATCCCACATAACATGGAGCAACTAAATCTGTGTGTCACAACTATTGAGCTGGTGCTCTAGAACCCAGGAGCCACAGCTGGGGAAGCCCACATGCCCTAGAACCCGAGCTCCACCACAAGAGAAACTACCACAATGAGAGGCCCATACACCCCAACTGGAGTGTAGCCCCCACTCACAGCAACTGGAGAAAGCCCACATTCAGCAACAAAGACCCAGCACAGCCATTAAAAAAAAAAAAAATGATTGAAAGGGACACAGGAGGGAGTTTTTTTTTTTTTAAAAAAAGACGTAAATGTATGAAAGCATAGAACTCCTGCAAAACTCCTTGACATGGGATTAGTGATCATTTTCTTTAATATGACACCTAAAACATTAGCAACAAAATTTAAAATAAACAAATGGGACCTCATAAAACTAAAAACTTTCACTTAGCAAAAGAGACAATTAACAGTGAAAAGACAACTTACAGAGTGGGAGGAAATATTTGCAAATCATGTATCTGATAAGAGGTTAACAGTTAGTATCCAAAATGTATAAAGAACTCATACAACTGAATAGACAAAAACAAAACAATCCAATTTAAATATGGGTAAAGGACCTGAATAGATATTTTCCCAAATATATTCGAATAGCCAATGGGTACATGTAAAGTCATTTGGAGAAGGGAATGGCAACCCACTCCAGTATTCTTGCCTAGAAAATTCCATGGACAGAGGAGCCTGGCAGGCTACAGTCTATGGGGTCGCAAGAGTCAGACACGACTGAGTGACTAAGCACACACACACACATGCAAACTCATATTGAGATATGACTACTCACCAGGGGTATGTAAACTAAACCACAACGAGATATTACCACATGCCTGTTAAAATGACCATCATCAAATGTGTGTGTGTGTCTGTTAAGCCACTCCAGTCGTGTCTGACTCTTTGTGACCCCACGGACTGTTGCCTGCCAGGCTCTTCTGTCCATGGAATTCTCCAAGCAAGAATACTGGAGTGAATTTCCATGCCCTCCTCCAGGCGATCTTCCACATCTCTTATGTGCCCTTCATTGGCAGGCGGGTTCTTTACTACTAGTGCCACTTGGGAAGCCCATCATCAAAGATGAGTGATAAGAAAGGCTAGGATGAATGCGCAAAAAGGGAATTCTTGTTGACAAGATTGTAAATTGGTATAGCCACTATACAAAACAGTATGGACAATCCTAAAAAACTTAAAAATAGGACTACCATATGTTCCAGCAATTTTACTTCTGAGCATATATCCGAAGGAAATGAAACCACTATCTCTAAGGACTTGAAATTAGTATGTCAAAGAGATATGATAAAAGTATAGATATCTACAATGGAATACTCATCAGCCATCAAGAAGAAAAAAAGGTCACAATTTGCAACAATGTGGATGGATCTTGTGGCATCATGCTAAGTAAAATAAGTCAGACCGAGGAAGACAAATACTGTATGACATCATTTAAAACAGAATATTTTAGAATTTAAAACAGAAACTAAAACAAAAAACTCAAACTAAATTATAGAAAAAGAGATCAGATTTGTGATTACCAGAGGCAGGGGAATGCAGGATGGGTAGGAGGTGGGAGGTAAAAGATAAATAAGTTCTAGGGATATAATGTACACCCTGATGACTAAAGGCAACGTTATCTGTATGGTGTATTTGAAAGTTGCTAAGAGAGTAATTCTAAAACATTTTTGTAACTGAGGTGATGGATATTATCTATGTAATCATTTTATAATATATGTATGTCAAGTCATTATGCTACACACCTTAAACTTACAGTGCTGTACATCAACTATATATCAAAAAAATTGAAAGAAAAAAAGTAAAAACAGAGACTTCCCTGGCAGTCCAGTGGTTAAAACTCCACACTTCCCCTGCAGGGGCTCGGTTTTGATCCCTGATTGGGGAACTAAGATCCCACATGCCAGGCAGCACAGACAAAAGAAGGTTGTTAATTTAAAAAACGATGTCTGTTGTTTAAGCCACTCCCTTTGTCATACTTTGTTACAGTAGCCCTAGAAATCTAACACCCACAGTATATTAAAATAGGTGGGTAGATGGACAGATAAATGGATGGATAATTGCTCATTCATAACAAAATGTCTGAAAGTTTGCTCATCAGCCTGTTGCAAATAGTTCTCTCAGGAAGTGAGCTGAAAAGGAGCTTTCACTTCTTACTTCACATATCTCTATTATTTAATATTTTACACTAAGCATGTATTACTTTTGTAATTAAAAACTTTACAAACAGGACTTCCAGTTTCCAGACCAGCATGTAGAAAGCTTAGAAGTTGCTGTTCCATCCTAACAATAAGTTAAAAGCTGAATAAGTTGACAAATCAATTCTTCTTAAATCCACAAGAGAAATGTGGTCACAGCACAACCCACTGACCCTAAAATGACACAGAGGCAAATACAAAGAATCACAACTTCCTGGATCAGAAACCGATGAGCTTAAACCTCCATGGGAATCACTGGCCAGGTAGGAAAACCTGGTGGCTCAGACAGTAAAGAATCCGCTTGTAATGTGGGAAACCTGGGTTTGATTCCTGGCTCAAGAAGATCTCCTGAAGAAGGGAATAGCTACCCACTCCAGTGTTCTTGTCTAGAGAATCCCATGGACAGAGGAGCCTGCAGGCTAGTGTCCATGGACTCACAAAGAGTCGGATACAACTGAGCAACACTTTCACTTTACTTCAAAGGCTATTTGTGGACAAGTCTGAGAGATTAAAAACATTAGGAGGACCCAGTCATAGAGGGATCTACATACTTCTGTGAGTTTTACTTCCAGGGGTGCTCAACCAGGTTCTCACACTAAATATAAGAGAAAAATCCCTCTGTGCTTCCAGCTGGGGAAGGAGTAAAGGAACTATTTTATTTTACTTTGCCTTGCTTTGTTTTACTTTTTAGAGAATGCCCAGTTTATTATTGGAAGGGAGTAGAGGAGAAGGACATGCACATGAGAGCCATTTGTGGCTCAGACCTGGGACTCTGGGGGTGCACAGAGTTGTTCAAGGGTCTGTAGTCCTGAGCGTCCTCCTGAGTTTGGTCTTGCAGGCAAGACGCTATAGCTCCAAGAATAAAAAGAATGGAGGAGAGAAGCCAGGTGCCCAGTCATAACTGATATGTAGAGCTGAGTGGCAAGCACTGAAGGGCTTGGGATGGACTAGAAGCAATACCCTTAAGATAAATTCCTCCAACTTATTTTTCCTTTTTGGCTATGCCACGTGGCATGTAGGATATTAGGATATTAGTTCCCCAACCAGGGATCACACCTGCACCCCCCTGCAGTGGAAGCACAGTGTCTTAACCACTAGACAGTCAAAGAAACCCTAGGAACCATTTAGAAATACAAACATACTTCAGAGATACGGTGAGTCCAGTTCCAGACTGCCATAATAAAGGAAATATCTCAAAAAAGTGAGTCACGTGAATTTTTTGGTTTCCCAGTCAGGAAGATCCCCTGGAGGAGGAAATGATGACCTGCTCCAGTATAATTGCCTAGGAAATCCCACAGGCAGAGCAACCTGCCAGGCTACAGTCTATGGTGCTGCAAAGAGTGGAACATGACTGAGCAACTGAGCACAACAAGAAGTGCATATAAAAGCTACTTTTACACTGTCCTATAATTAAGCCTGCAATAGCATTATGTCTAAAAAAAACAGCATGAATACTTTAATTAAAAAATACTTTATTACTGAAAAATGCTGACCATCATCTGAGCCTTCAGTGAGTCATAATCTTAGTTGGTAGGAGGCCTTGAGTTAGTGTTGATGGCTGCCGACTGATCAGAGTAGTGGTTGCTGAGGGTTAGGGTGTCTGTGGCAATTTCCTGAAATAAGACAACAGTGAACAAGGTCCTACTCCATAGCACAGGAACCTATATTCAGTATTCTGTGATAAGCCACAATGGTAAAGAATATCAAAAAGAATGCGTATATATGTATAACTGAGTCACTTAGCTGTATGGCAGAAATTAAGACAACATTGTAAATCAATTATACTTCAATAAAATTTTTATAAAGAGACAACAATGAGGTTTGTCAATTGATTCTTTCTTTCACATGAACACTTAGAAGAACTGTATGGTTATTAATTGACCAATTTCAATATTGTGTCTCAGGCTCATTGACGGGGAGAGACATGGAAACAACCAGTTACTCGAGCAGTCAGAACACATACATTTATTGATTAAGTTCACTGACTTATATAGATGTAGTCTGTGGTGCCCCAAAACATTTCTAACAGAAACATCAAAAATCTCTGATCACAGATCACTGTAACAAATATAACAATCAAAAAGTCTGAAATACTGAGAGAATTTCCAAAATGTGACACAGAGACACAAAGTGAGGAAATGCTATTGAAAAATGGTGTGAATAAGACTTACTCAATACAGGGTTGCCACAAACCTTCAATCTGTAAAAAATGCAATGTCTGTGAAGCATAATAAAGCAGAGATAAAAAAAATAGAGGTATGTCTACATACCAGAGTACTCTGTTCCTTTCACCTATACTTGTCCTCAGGAGAAACTAGTTACCCAAAGCCTAACTTGCTGGGATAGTATTCGTCTAATTGATCTTAAGGAAGAGAAATATTCAGCTTCATCCCTCCCTGGCCATCTTGTTCTGCTGAGAAGGGAGGAAAGAACTGAGATGCAGTTGAAAAGCACTGAAAAGTCACAGTCCAGAGGCATAAATTCACTAAAACTGAGACCTAATCACAGGACTGCTTCCTCTCTCCTCAGACTGCATTACCACATTATTGAAGTTCTATTTACAGTAGTTCCCTTTACCAGTACAACATGTTCAGTCTTCAAAATAAGTTATAGGACATTTTAAAAGGCAAAAAAATAAAGTTTGAAGAGACAGAGAAAACATCAGAACCAGAGTCTAAGATGGCAGGAATGTGAAATTATCAGACCAGGAATTTAAAATCATTATGATTAATACCCTAAGAGCTTTAATGGATTAAGTAGACAGTGTGGAAGAACAAACGGGCAAAGTAAGAAGAAAGATGGAAATTCCAAGAAGGAAACAAAAGGAAATACTAGTGATAAAACAAACAGTAAATTTAAAAAAAAAGAACTGTAACAGAAAAAAGAATCCCTTTAATGGGATTGTTAGTAGTAGTAAACTGGACATAGCTGAGAAAAAAAATCTCTGAGTATGAAGATATCTCAATAAACACCTCCAAAACTGAAAAGTAAACAGGAAAAAAAAAAAAAAAAGACTAGGGAAAAAAACAGAATATCCAAGAACTGTGAAATAACTATAAAAGATGTCATATGAATATAAGATACACATAATGGAAATACTAGAAGAAGACAAGAAAGGAACAGAATTACAGGCAAGGAGTATGACCAAGAATTTCCCCCAAATCACAGATCCAGGAAGTTCAGAGACACCAAGTAAGATAAATACCAAAAAATGGAGGGGAAAAAATCCTATAGATTGGCATATCATTTTCAGAACACAGAAGATCAAAGGTAAAGGAAAAATCCAGAAAGAAGCCAGAGTAGGGGGAAGTACTTTATCTGTTTAGGAGCAAAGATAAGAATTACAACTGACTTATTATCAGAACTATGTAAACAAGAAAAGAGTGGACTGAAATATTTAGTGTTGAGGGAAAAAAAATTCTAGAATTCTGTACCCTTTGAAATTAGCCATCAAAAATGAAAGAGAAATAGTTTCTCAGACAAACAAAAATTGAGTGAATTTGTTGCCAATAGAACACCTCACAAGAAATGAAATTTTTGTAGGTTTTTAGATAGAAGAAACAATACACAAAAGATGTGCCAAAAAAAAAAAGAGCACCAAAGAAGAAACAAGTGAAAGTGAAATAAAAATTTACTTTTCTTGTTTTTAACTGATAGATAGTATCATGTTCAAAATAATAGCAATAATGTATTCAATTATTTATATTTATGTGTATATATACACTCATAAATTGAATGACAACAATTATATAAGGATAGAAAGAAGGAATTTAAATTACTTTGTTATTATAAAATAGTTACATTGTAAATGTTGTTTAGGGTCATTTGAAAGTAGATTAGTCGTAAATATGTACTACAAACTCTGGAGCAACCACTAAGAAGTTTTTTTAAAGTAAGTGAGTGAAAGTGAAGTCGCCCAGTCGTGTCCGACTCTTTGCGACCCCGTGGACTGTAACCTACTAGGCTTTTCCATCCATGGGATTCTCCAGGCAAGAATACTGGAGTGGATTGCCATTTCCTTCTCCAGGGAATCTTCCCAACCCAGGGATCGAACCCGGGTCTCCCGCATTGGAGGCAGACGCTTTAACCTCTGAGCCACCAGGGAAGCCCTTTTTAAAGTAGGATGGAGGGAATTTCCTGACCTTCCAGTGATTAGGAAGGTGCTTTCACTGCCATGGGCCAACTTCAATCCCTAGTTAGGGAACTAAGATCCCACAAGCTGGACAGCAAGGCCAAAAAAAAAAAAAAGAGGCAAAATGGAATTATACTAAAGGTTCAATTAAAGTCACAAAAGGCAGAAAAGGAGATGAAAACAACACTAAGATCAAAGAACAAGAGCAACAAATGAAAAACAGGAACAAATATGAGATATTAATTCAATTAAGTAAATAATCAACTTGATTATCAATGATCTAAATGAATCCATTAAAAGCATATATTGGGGGCTTCTCTGGTGGCTCAGTGGTAAAGAATTCTCCTGCCAATGCAGGAGACATGAGTTCAATTCCAGATCCAGGAAGATCCCACATGCTGCAGAGCAACTGAGCCCATGTAGCATCACTATTGCACCTGAGCTCTAGAGCCTGGGAACCACAACTTCTGAGCCCACATGCCACAGCAACTACTAAAGTCTGCACACCCGAGTTCCACAACACAAGAAGCCACTGCAATGAGAAGTCCACACATGGCAACTAGAAAGTAGCCCCTGCTCCCTGCAACGAGAAAAAAGCCCAAGTAGCAATGAGGACTCAGCACAGCCAAAAATTTAAAAAAAATAAATAAATTATTTATTTTAAATAAATAATTTAATTAAATAAATTAATTATTTATTTATAATAAATAAATTTTTTTTAAAAAAAGCATATATCGGAGAATGAACAAAAAAGTGAGACACAACTGTATATTGTGTATAAGAAATCTACTTTAAAAATAAACACATACAGTTTAAAAGCATAGGAATAGAAAATATAAAAAATAAAATAAATGTAAAGGGATAGAGAAGGATATACCATGCTAACACTAACCAAAAGAAAGCAGGGGGGAACAAAGGAAGCAGAAACTGTGTGATGTATATACACATATATATGCAATGTAATATTATTCAGCCTTAAAAAGAAAGAAAATCCTGCCATTTGTGACAGCATGAATGAACCCAGAGGACATTATGCTAAGTGATAAAAGCCAAAGATCTTAAAAAAAAAAAGTCAGACTCATAGTAAGCAGAGTAGAATAGGGATTACCAGAGAATGGGGGGATGGGGGAAAAAGGAAGATACTGATCAAAGGGTACAAACTTCCAGTCCTAAGATGAGTGAGTGCTGGAGACAATGTACAGCATGGTGACTGTAGTTAATATGTTGTGTATTTGATATTTTCCAAGAACAGATTCAGACTGGGCTTCAGACCCAGGCTGTCCACCTTCAGAGCCCACACTCATAACCACTCTTATTCCAGGGTAAGGGGAGTCTCATCCTTCTTGCCCTAATTTAACAATCCTGAATACTCATTGGAGAGACTGAAGCTGAAACTGCAATACTTTAGCCACTTGATGCAAAGAGCCAGCTCACTGGAAAAGACCCTGGGAAAGATTGAGGGCAGGAGAAGAAGGGGGAAGCAGAGGATGAGATGGCTAGATAGCATCACCAACTCAATGGACGTGACTTTGAGCAAGCTCTGGGAGATAGTGAAGGACAGGAAAGCCTAGTGTGCTGCAGTCTTTGAGGTTACAAAGAGTTGGACATGACAGAGTGACTGAACAACAGCAATGGACTTCTTCATCCAACAACAGAGGAATACACATTCTCTTCAGGTTCACACGTAACATTTACCGAGACAGGCCACATTCTGGGTTACAAAATGTATCTTAACAAGCTTAAAAAACAGAAATCATACTGCAATCAAATGAAACTAGAAACAAATAACAGAAAAATAGCTGGAAAATTCCAAAACATGTGGACACTAAACAACACACTTCTAAATAATGTTTTCAATATTCAACACAGCATACAAAACAAAGAGTGAAACTTAACGTAAACTATGAACTCTGGGTGATTATGATGTGTCAATGTAGGTTCGTCAGTTGTAACAAACACCCATTCTGGCGGGACATGTCGATAATGGGGGAAATTAAGCACATGTGGTATGGGGGCATATGGGAAATCTCTGCATCTTCCTCTAAATTTTGCTGTGAATCTAAGTTGTCTCTAAAAAAAATGTCTATTTAAAAAGAGAAAAGCACAAGAGCAATATCTAAGTTTGACGAGCTTTGTTTTCAAAGCTGAGAATCATACGAGAATTCCCAAGGAGTATGGAAACATTTAGTGAAAAAGAAAACCAACAGTGAAATCCCCAGACCACAGGAAGAGAAGTCAAGGTGAACCCAGAGAAGCAGAAGCTATAAAATTAGCAGGAAGACTGCTGCTGCTGCTCAGTCAATTCAGTGGGTCTGACTCTTTGTGACCCCATAGACCAGAGCCCATCAGGCTCCTCCGTCCATGGGATTTTCCCAGCAAGAATACTGGACTGCAAGTTCAATGCGTGAAACGGCACTCAAAGCCGATGCACTGGGACAATGCTGAGGGATGGGATGGGGAGGAAGGTGGCAGGGGTTTCAGGATGGGGGACACATGTACACCCATGGCTGATTCATGTCCATGTATGGCAAAAATCACCACAATATTGTAAAGTAATTAGCTTCCAATTAAAATAAATTAACTAATCAAAAAAAAAAAAAAAAAGAATACTGGACTGGGTTGCCATGACCCCCACTCCAGGAGATCTTCCCGACCCAGGGATCAAACCCAAGTCTCCACAAGGGAAGTTCTAGGAACTTCCTAAAAATAAGAGAAAAGGATTTCAAGGAGGAGATAAACAGAATTAAAGGCAGCAGGTTTCAACTGGGATTAGGACTGAGAAGGATCTACAAGAGTCAGAAAGAGGATCATTGAAGGTCAACTGAGAGTTTATGCTCTGAGCCTCTTCACTTCCATTTGCTTTGTATGGAGTGTTTTCCCCTGGCTTCTTCACGGATCCCATGTCACCTACATGAGAGGCCTTTACTGAACACCTGGACAAGGATGTAGCTCTCTCTGCCACTCCAGTTTTTATTATGCTATATATATATATATTATTTTGCTTGTCTAGTGTCTAGTGTCTATCATCATTCCATACGAGAATGTTTGTGAAAACAAGGTCTTGGTTTGTTTTAGTCACTGCTGCTGTCAGCACCCATGACGGAGCCCCCAGAGTTCCTAGAAAATAAAGCGACCAAACCACGTCTGTTGGACAAACCAAGAGCTGCAGAAGCCAAACTGTTGTGGCAGAGCAATAGTAAAAGGGAAGGAAATGAAGGCACTGAATATAGACTCTGTTAGTAAATTGATGTGGCAATATCTGAGGAAGGGTGATGGGGAGAGGCTCAGGGAGGTAACAGGGCTTTGTTTTTACAGATTTTAGTTATGGACTAACAGATTATTCCTCAGCAAAGACCCTTTCTGCTCCACTTAGTAATGATCTAGTTGGTATTTATGTCAGTAATGTGAATGAAGACATTTACAGTTTGCTTGTTATATGTCTGGGTAATATTGACAGGATCATGATTCAAAAATGCCTAGACAATGAGTCAAAAGAAAGGTAAGATGAAAATTAACAGAGCTAAATGTGAGAACCCATATAGTTGGATAGAGCAGGATATAGAAGCTCTTTAGAGAACCTATTGCTGCTGCTGCTACTGCAGCTAAGTTGCTTCAGTCGTGTCCGACTCTGTGCGACCCCATACATGACAGCCCACCAGGTTCCCCCATCCCTAGGATTCTCCAGGCAAGAACACTGGAGTGGGTTGCCATTTCCTTCTCCAATGCATGAAACTGAAAAGTGAAAGTGAAGTCACTCAGTCATGTCCTACTCTTAGCGACCCCATGGACTGCAGCCTACTAGGCTCCTCTGTCCATGGGATTTTCCAGGCAAGAGTACTGGAGTGGAGTGCCATTGCCTTTTCCAGAGAGCCTATTAGCCAACTCATTATGAGGTTTTGCTGGAGTTGAGGGAGGGTTTGGTGGATCACACTGGACTTTGTCTGCATTGGGTTCCACTGCCTTTTATCTGGGTGTCCTTGGACAAAGGTTTTAAACTCTTTGAGCCTCATTTTATCATTTTTAAATTAGAGATACTGATATCTATTTGTCAGTTTTTATGAGGCCAATGGAGAATAAACCATGCAAAAAACACAGAAGGGCAGTGTTACATGGTCAAGTGCATGTAACAGAGGGTTACAGAAGGTATTTCTATGATACAATAAGAAATATGTTTGGTCTTTGTCCCTCATTCCTATCTCAGAGGTCCTAAAAACCTTGGAATTTCCTGGGGGCTTCTCTGATAGCTCAGTTGGTAAAGGATTTGCCTGCAATGTGGGAGACCCCGGTTTAATTCCTGGGTCAGGAAGATCCACTGAAGAAGGAATAGGCTA
Organism: Cephalophus harveyi; assembly: GCA_006410635.1. Classification (NCBI taxonomy): domain Eukaryota; kingdom Metazoa; phylum Chordata; class Mammalia; order Artiodactyla; family Bovidae; genus Cephalophus; species Cephalophus harveyi. Next base: position 661,653 of record SJYT01055412.1, on the reverse strand, counting down.
CCCTCTCCAGTATTCTTGGGCTTCCCTTGTGGCTCAGTTGGTAAAGAATCTGCCTGCAATGCAGGAGACCTGGGTCGATCCCTGGGTTGGGAAGAGCTCTTGGAGAAGGGAAAGGCCACCCACTCCAGTATTCTGGCCTGGAGAATTTCATAGACTGTATAGTTCATGGGGTCACAAAGTGTCAGACACAACTGAGTAACTTTCACTTTCAGGAGTGTCTATTGCTAATCAAAGGAGCCTCTTTTGATCACATTTGAGTTTATGTTAATGGGGTAACTTAAAGTGGGGCCCTTAGATTGGCTCAAGATAAGGCTAATCATCAGAAAAGCCAAGTGGTTAAAAAGTTGGAACTTTCAGCCCCACCCACTAACCTCCAGGCAGGAGAGGGAAGGAAGGCTGGAGATTAGGCTCTATAAAATCTCTTGAACAATGAGTTTTGGAGACCTTCTGGGTTGGAGATCTAACCAAACTGGCATCTATATACCAGGAGGATGGAGCACACCAATTCCATGGAGAGAGAAGCCCCTGGACTCCAGACTCTTCTCTACCTCATCCTATGTGTCTCTTCATCTGTTTGTATACCTTATAACATCTTTTATTTAAAACTGTAAACATAAGTATCTCCCTGATTTCTGTGAGTCAATCTAGCAAAGTTTCACACCTAAATAGGGGGTTGTGGGAATCCCCAATTTGTAACCAAGTCAGATAGAAGTGTGAGTAATCTTGGGACTCATTACTAAAAATTGATGTCTGGCATTGGCAGGGCTAGGGAGGCAATCTTGTAGGACTGAGCCCTTAGCTATGGGGTTAGTGTCGAAATCTAACTGACTTGCAAGACACCCAATTGATGTCTGCAGAGAATTGGTTATTGGTATTACAAAACATTCCAGAGTTGTGTGTTACTATTTCCCACAGATTTCCAACAGAACTCATGATCTGATGTGACTGCCAAAAATATAAGGAAACCTCAGTCCTCACCACTGACAACATAGTGCCCTACCATAAGAGGTAAAAGTTCCACCTCACATCATTAGGAGTGTCATGTTCAGGTCTGAGTACTGCACTTCAAACTGGGACATTAAAAGACCAACTCTTACCTAGGAGAGCATAACTGAATAGGTGAAAGTACTAAGCCATGTCCTGGTTAAATATTTAGAGACATCCAAGTAAAAGATGAGAAGAACTGGAGTGTGAGTGTTGCCTCTAAGGAATCAAGATCAGCATCTCTTAGCAGACCCTGAGGAGCAGAACAATGGCCAATGCACAAAACAATAGAAGGGACTGTAGAGAAATAAGAGCTGCAGGCATTGCCGCAACGACTAGCGTGCTTAGAAGTTTTCACACATAAAACGGGTGAATGTCTTAAAAGCAAGTTTTCGTTCAATGATGAACTGGACTGTACAATTCCTAAGGTTTCTTTTGACTCTGAGAGACTCCAGACTCTATATGTAATAGGAAAGAACAAATCTGACTCCATATTAGATCTAGTTCTTTCATTTTAACCTTGGGCCCTGTTGAGTGCTTATTCATGCTGGCTCTGCACCCTTGTAAAAGAATGTTTCCTGGGTTTCCCTGGGTGGCCTAATGGTTAAGAATCTGCCTGGCAGTGCAGGGGACAGGGGTTTCATCCCTAGGCCAGGAAGATCTCACATGCCTCAGAGCAACTACTGAAGCCTGAGCACCTAGAGCCCATGCTCTGCAACAAAAGAAGCCACCACAGTGAGAAGTCCATGCACCACAGTGAAGTGTAGCTTCTGCTCACCAAAAGTAGAGAAAGCCCTCACAACAGCGAAGACCCAACACAACCAAAACAAACACAAATTAATTAATTTTAGCCATTTGCAGCAACATGGGTGGACCTAGACAGTGTCATACTGATTGAAGTCCGATAGAGAAGGGAAATATCATATGACATCCCTCATATGTGGAATCTAAAAGTAAGTGATGCAAATGAACTTACTTACAAAATAGGAAGAGACTCACAGACTTAGAAAACAAACTTATGGCTGCCGGGGGAAGAAGTTAGGGACTTTGGGAAGGTCACGTACACACTGCTGCTGCTGCTGCTGCTGCTAAGTCGCTTCAGTCGTGTACAACTCTGTGCAACCCCATAGACGTCAGCCCACCAGGCTCCCCCGTCCCTGGGATTCTCCAGGCAAGAACACTGGAGTGGGTTGCCATTTCCTTCTCCAATGCGGGAAAGTGAAAAGTGAAAGTGAAGTCACTCAGTCATGTCCGACTCTTAGCGACCCCATGGACTGCAGCCTACTAGGCTCCTCCGTCCATGGTATTTCCAGGCAACAGTACTGGAGTAGGTTGCCATTGCCTTCTCCACATGTACACACTACTGTATTTAAAATGGGTAACCAGTAAGGACCCATTGTATAGGACATGGAACTCTGCTCAATGTTATGTGCCAGAATGAATGGAAGAGCGGTTTGGGGGAGAATGGATACATGTATCTGTATGGCTGAGTCCCTTCACTATTCACCTAAAACTACCCCAACATTGCTAACTGATTATACCTTAATACAAAATAAAAAGTTTAAAAAATAAGAATAAATTAATTTTTTAAAATTATTGTTAAAAAATGTTTCCTTTGCCTGAAATATACAGAGTAGCCTATTCTCAAGACTCTGATCTTTAAGAGTCATTTGGAGATAAAGAGTTGCTGAACAGAGACTAACATTTGTCTTAGAGGTTTACAAGAACAGCTTTACCTGCCCTACATGGACAACTGTAAGAACAAAGAATTCTGACACTAAGGAGTTTGCAACAACCAACCGCATCCCTCCCTCAACTTGCCTTTAAAAGTGCTTTGCTGAAACCCTTAATGGAGTGCAGGGTTTGGAGTGCAAGAGCCACCCATCTCCTTCGTGGCCCTGCAATAAATCTTTCTCTGTTCCAAACTCCAACATTTCAATTTGTTTGGCCTCACTGTGCTTTGGGCATAGGAACTTGCATTCAGTAACATGTAGACATAACAATTTTGGGGGGATCCAAAATCACTGCAGATGGTGACGGCAGCCATAAAATTAAAAGACGCTTGCTCCTTGGAAGAAAAGTTGTGACCAACCTAGACAGCATATTAAAAACAAAGACATTACTTTGCCAACAAAGGTCTGTCTAGTCGAGACTATGGTTTTTCCAGTTGTCATGGATGTGAGAGCTGGACTATAAAGAAAGCTGAGAGCCAAAGAATTGATGCTTTTGAACTGTGGTGTTGGAGAAGACTCTTGAGACACCATTGGACTGCAAGGAGATCCAACCAGTCCATCCTAAAGGAAATTAGTTCTGAATATTCATTGGAAGGACTGATGCTGAAGCTGAAACTCCAATACTTTGGCCACCTGATAGAACTGACTCACTTGAAAAGACCCTGATGCTGGGAAAGATTGAAGGCAGGAGGAGAAGGGGACGACAGAGGATAAGATGGTTGGATGGCATCACTGACTCAATGGACATGGGTTTGAGTACACTCCAGGAGTTGGTGATGGACAGGGAGGCCTGGTGTGCTGCAGTCCATGGGGTCACAAAGAGTCAGACACGACTGAGTGACTGAACTGAACTGAACTGAGACAAACTTATTAGCAGTAGGTAGTATCTAGTACTTCAAACTACTTCAGGTATTGTCTCTTCCATTCTCTACCCTCAACTCCTCATCTGATTAATCTTTTTTAGAGTAACCCCATTCATATTTTCCAAATAATGTATCACTGAAAATAAGTTGCTTTATTGCTGAGACGTTCATGAAGACTTACCCCAGTTTCTGCAAGTTAGAGTGTGGATTCTTTACTTTTTCACACAAAATCCCAACTCCTGAGTCTCCCAGAGCATTTTCCCCCAAGTAGAGTCTGGTCAGGGAATGGTTGGTGCTTAGGACGGATGCAAGGTCCTCACAGCATGCCGACGTGAGACAGCAACTGACCAACCTTTCAGAGAGATGGCAGATGGTCACAACACCTCTCTCGCCCCAGTCCACACACTGCTGTGAGTCAAGAAAGCACTTGTCCTGTCCTTGCCTATAGTCCAGTCCGCACATAAGAAGAGTATATCCAAGCCCTTTACTAACTTTTTGTTTCTTTTTCTGTTTGGTGTAATAGCAAGAAAACACCCTCAAAGCCCATGCAGTGTTACATCTTCCTAGATCTCTACATTTATTTTTATTGAGGTGAAATATGTATAGCATAAACTGTACCATTGTAAACATGTGTTCATTTATAAGTGTTACAATTCAGTAGCACTTAAGTACATTCACATAACTGTGCAACCATCACCAGAACTCTTTTCTCTTCAGATTCCTAAACTGAAATTCTATACTCATTAAACAATAACTCCAAATTCCCTTCCCCCAAAACCCTGGAAACCACCATTCTACCTTTTGTCTCTATGAATTTGACTATTCTAGTTATTACATATAAATGGACTCAATATTTTCCCTTTTGCTTCTGGCTTATTTTACTGAATATATAGCCCTGTTTTGTTTTGCTTTTTTATAATAGCCACCCTAACAAGTATAAATTGGCCCTACCATTTTCAAGTGATTTTTTGTCTTCTTCAAAATTCAAGTCTCCCACAAGCATTCAGAGAAGAGCTACATAGACTATCAAGCGACTGCATTGCTTTAGCCCCATGTTTCCTATTTAACGTGAACCAAGGCCTTATCATCAAGTCCCAAAACTCTTCTAAAGCAAAATACATTGGTTTTATTTTTTTTAGCTAGGTTGTAAATACCTTAAAGGCAAGCATAATATTTCCGATTTTTTTTTAAGTTCCCCTCCAGGGCTGACTATGTGACTTTTCCCACAAAAAAAAATGCTAACTAAATTAATTATTGACAAACATCCAGAGATAAACACAAGGAATCCTCTGAGTAGCCCAAGGCCATTTTCACATCAAAATTCTAACACATCATGGCTCATTAGAGCCACAGCTATTAGTTCACGAGGGAAATTGGTTCAGCCTCACCAGAGCTTCTTCAGATTGCAGAATAGATGCCTCAGTCCCACACACAGAAGTCTGATCCCGAAGTCTCCCAGGGCATTGTGGCTCAGGTCCAATTCCACCAGCTTCTGGTTGTTGCTCAAGACTGAGGAGATGTTGAAGCAGCACTGATGGGAAAGGCAGCACTGTCCCAACCTTCATTACAAGCACAGAAACAGAAAATTCTCAGAGCAGAGGCTGCTTTTCTGTCACTGCCTTCTGGCCTCTGCTGGGTTTGAGCACCAGGCAAGGGCAATGTGTTCTCATGTTACAAAGAGAATTAAACTCAATTTATAACTCAATTTTCATGAAGGAAAGTATCATCTTGGGACTTCCCTTGTGGTCCAGTGGGTAAGGGCCTGTGCTCCCAATGCTGGGGGTCTGGGTTTGATCACTGGTCAGGAACTAGGTCCCACACCCCACTCTGAATATCAAAGATCCTGAGTGCTGTAACTAAGACCCGATGTAGCCAAACACATAAATTTTCTTTTTTTTAAAGGAAATTATCATCTTATCAGAAACTCCTGACTACAGCTTAAGACATATTGGGAAAACAAATTCGAGTCAGTTCTAGTGAAGTGGATGAACCTAGAGACTGTCATATAGAGTGAAGTCAGAAAGAGAAAAACAAGTATTGTATATTAACACATATATATATATGGAATCTAGAAAAATGGTATTGTTGAACCTATTTGCAGGGAAGGAATGGAGACATAGACATAGAGAGCAGATTTGTGGGCACAGTGGGGGAAAGAGAGGGTGGGATGAATGGAGAAAGTAGCATTGACATATACACACTCTGCTAAAGTAAATAGCTGGTGGGAAGTTGCTATGCAACACAAGGAGCCCAGCCTGGTGCTCTGTGATGACCAAGAGGGGTGGGTTGAGGGGAGGAGAGGGAGGCTCAAGAAGGAAGTGATATATGCATAATTATGAGAGATTTGCTTTGCAATATGGCAGAAACCAATACATTATAAAGCAATTTTCCTTCAATTAAAAACTAAGTTAAAAAAAAAAAAGAAGAAGAAGACATATGGGAAGATAGTTCTCAGGCTCTGTGGCTCACAATCTGTGACCACAGCTGCCAGGGAGCACCCTCTAAATAATGGGCAATTCTCAAGTATTTAAATGGCATGTTTCTGTTTCATAAATGAAAACAATGGTAACCGATGAGCTCCACCTCTTTACCACATGTTCCTAACAGCTGAAACTCCCTCAGATGGATACTGCTCTCTCTAGGGCTGTATGCATCTTCCCTTTTTCTTGGACAATCTTGTCCCTGCTGTTTTGTTCGATGTTTTAATCCCAGCCCTCCATCTACACTGAAGGAGTGAGCATCTCTGATTCTTGATTTGCTTTACACAGACACACACCATCACCATCATCACCACCATCACCACCACCAAAACAATTATGGCGCTCTGAGAAGCAAGAACAGTATTCCAGCTCATTTCAAATGTCCTAGGAGCTTGTTGGATTACCTTTTCTGCCTCCATTTCCACAACAACTAGAAGCAAATAGATAACTAAGTCTTTATCTGCAGAACATCTCATTCTCACACATCTCCCTGTTTGTGTCTCACTTTCTAGAATCACAGAGGGGCATCACATCCACAGGGGTGATGGAGAGAGTGGGATGGTATAGAGAGGAATGTTAAATGTTAAACTCAGCCAGAAACTTGAAGGCAAAAAGAACATTTTATAGTTTATCAAAACAGGTAAGAAAAAACTCTTAAGGAAATGCCATGATCAAAGCATAATTTTTTTTTTAATATTAAGTAATCCTCTGTCTTCTGTACAGAGAATAAATGTTGGGTGGCAAAAGTAGATGCAGGGACACCAAACAGACAACATTCATCTGATACGTATTTTTGAGCACAAACAAATGGTAAGAGCTTGTCCAGACATTATAGAGACAATTGCAGGACAAACATGAATCCTGCCATGAGAAGTTAATGGTCTTGGAGGGCATTGCGATATCTAAGCAAATAATTGTGGTTATTGGATCTGGGCTGCTGGAGTTGAGACAGGCTGGGGCCTGGGACCCTTTACTGCAGTGCTTGCACCGGGATGAAAGTCTCCTCGGGCAATAGAATACAAAAGAAACTATAAGGGAGGAATTCCCTGGTGGTCCAGTAGTTAGGACTCCACAGTTCCTATGTAGGGGAAGGGGCCTGGCCACACAAGGTAGTGCAAGAAAAGGGATATTAAAAAAAAAGAAAGAAAGAAACTATAAGGGACTAAAAATAACTGCATGCCTGCATAGTTGAGGCAAATTATGAATAAAAAGATACAAAAAGGCCAAAATCCCAACTGCCATTTCTGAAGTACCAGGAGCAAAGTAGGGTAACTGCACATGATCCCTGCACACAGTACCACTGAGGGGGTGAGCAGACCACCTAAGCCATTCCTCTGGTCCCACCCACTGATCTGGCCCTACCCTCACTGCGTTTAAGAAACTAACTCACCCCACCTCAGAGAGCCAGCAAGGGTACCTTTACTTGTGTTCACTCCCTCATGCTGCAGCACTACCCCCAGTCCTTATTTACTTAACTTAAAGTTCCTTATCTGGCATTTTACTGATTTATATTGATTAAAGAGTCTATGGGGGGATTTCCTGGCAGTCAAGTGATTAAGACTCTGCACTTCCAATGCAGGGAACATGGGTTCAATTCCTGGTCAGGGAACTAAAATCCCACATGCCCAGTGGTGTAGCCAAACAAAAGGCAAAAAGAGTCTAAGGGACTTGCCTGGGGATTCAGTGGTTAAGACTTCACCTCTCCTACAGAGGACATGGGCTCAATCCCTGGTCAGGGAAATAAGATCCCATATACTGCGTGGCACAGTCAGAAAAAAAAAAAAAAAAAGTCTAAGGACCCTGGATGGATGGTAACAAAATGAGAATGAGGAAAAGTGGAAAATGGCTTGTACAAGGGTGAAATTAAGAAGACTGGTGATAGGGTGGTTATTAAGAGCAACACAGAAAGGTATGAAAATGTCCTGAGGTGGTGGGCTTTAAAACTGGCTGTGAAGTCCAGATTTGTGATGTAGGAGGGTTGAGGGGTGGCCCGTACAACTATGTACTTGATTCAGGGCATGTGAGTCTATTTCATAGTGTGGGCTCATCACTTCAGTCGCTCAGTCGTGTCCAACTCTTTGCTTCCCCATGGACTGCAGCACACCAGTCCTCCCTGTTCATCACCAACTCCCGGAGTTTATTCCAACTCATGTCCGTTGAGCGGTGATGCCATCTCACCAATCTCATACTCTGTTGTCCCCTTCTCCTCCTGCCTTCAACCTTTCCCAGCATCAGGGTCTTTTCAAATGAGTCAGTTCTTTGCATCAGGTGGCCAAAGTATTGGAGTTTCAGCTTCAGCATCAGTCCTTCCAATGAATATTCAGGACTAATTTCCTTTAGGATGGACTGGTTGAATCTCCTTGCAGTTCAAGGGACACTCAAGAATCTCTTCCAACACCACAGTTTGAAAGCATTAATTATTTGCCACTCAGCTTTCTTTATAGTCCAACTCTCACATCCATACATGACTACTGGAAAAACCATAGCTTGGACTAGACGGACCTTTGTCACAAAGTAATGTCTCTGCTTTTTAATATCCTGTACCGATTGGTCATAACTTTTCTCCAAGGAGCAAGCGTCTTTTAATTTCATGGCTGCAGTCACCATCTGCATTGATCTTCGAGCCCAAGAAGATAAAATCTGTCATATTTCCATTGTTTCCCCATCTATTTGCCATGAAGTGATGGGATCGGATGCCATGATCTTCAGTTTTTCAATGTTGAGTTTTAAACCAACTTTTTCACTGTCCTCTTTCACTTTCATCAAGAGGCTCTTTAGTTCTTATTTGCTTTCTGCCATAAGGGTGGTGTCATCTGTTATCTCTAGGGTTATGATATTTCTCCAAACACTTGTGCTTCATCCAGCCTAGCATTTCACATGATGTACTCTGCATAGATGTTAAATAAGCAGGGTGACAATATATAGCCTTGACTTACTCCTTTCTCAATTTGGAACCAGTCTGTTGTTCCATGTGTGGTTCTAACTACTGCTTCTTGACTTACATACAGATTTCTCAGGAGGTAGGTAAGGTGGTCTGGTATTCCCATCTCTTTAGGAATTTTACAGTTTGTTGTGATCCATACCATCAAAGACTTTGGCATAGTCAATAGAGCAGATGTTTTCCTGGAACTCTCTTGCTTTTCCTATGATCCAACAGATGTTGGCAATTTGATCTCTAGTTCCTCTGTCTTTTCTAAATCCAGCTTGAACATCTGGAGGTTCATGGTTTACATACTGTTGAAGCCTGACTTGGAGAATTTTGAGCATTATTTTGCTAGCATGTGAGATGAGTGCAATTGTGCAGTAATTTGAACATTCTTTGGCATTGCCTTTCTTTGGATTGGAATGAAAACTGACCTTTTCTGGTCCTGTGGCCACTGCTGAGTTTTCCAAATTTGCTGGTATATTGAGTGCAGCACTTTCACAGCATCATCTTTTAGGATCTGAAATAGCTCAACAGGAATTCCATCACTTCCACTAGCTTTATTCATAGTGATGCTTTCTAAGGCCCACTTGACTTCACATTCCAGGATGTCTGGCTCCAGGTGAGTGATTACACCATTGTGATTATCTTGGTCATGAAGATCTTTTTTGTACAGTTCTTCCGTGTATTCTTGCCACCTCTTCTTAATATCTTCTGCTTCTGTTAGGTCCAGACCATTTCTGTCCTTTATTGTGCCCATTTTTCCATGAAATGTTCCCTTGGTATCTCTAATTTTCTTGACAAGATCTCTAGTCTTTCCCATTCTACTGTTTTCCTCTATTTCTTTGCATTGATCACTGGAGAAAGCTTTCTTATCTCTCTTTGCTCTTCTTTAGAACCCTGCATTCAAATGAGTATATCTTTCCTTTTCTCCTTTGCCTTTAGCTTTTCTTCTTTTCTCAGCTATTTATAAGGCCTCCTCAGACAACCATTTTGCCTTTTTGTGTTTCTTTTTCCTGGGAATGGTCTTGATCACTGCCTCCTGTACAATGTCACAAACCTCTGTCCATAGTTCTTTAGGAACTCTGTCTATCAGACCTAATCCCTTGAATCCATTTCTCACTTCCACTGTATAATCATAACGGATTTGCTTTAGGTCACACCTGAATTGTCTAGTAGTTTTCCCTACTTTCTTCAATTTAAGTCTGAATTTGGCAATAAGGAGTTCATGTTTTGCACCACAGTCAGCTCCTGGTCTTGTTTTTGCTGACTGTATAGTTTCTCCATCTGTGGCTACAAAGAATATAATCAATCTGATTTCAGTATGGCCATCTGGTGATGTCCATGTGTAGAGTCATTTCTTGTATTGTTAGGAGAGGGTGTTTGTCACAGTGTGGGCTCATAGCAAGCACTTTATTATAGACCCACAAGACATGCCCTGTGACAATTTAATCTATGCAAAATATTTTGATGGGTTCCCGCTCAGGTAGCCATTTCTATATTTCATGAAACTCTTCTATTCTCATCTATAAGTGTGACTAATGAAGATATGGAAGACACTAAAAGTCATGTCCTTTCCTACCACCAACAAATGACTTATTTTCAGTTCCCCTTTATTCTTCCCCATCCGAAACTTCTCAAATAACTGTCCTCCAAACCATTTGGCCTTCCCATCTGTAATAGGCTGAGCTGTGTCCCCTCAAAAAGTTCATGCTGAAGTCTCAACCCTTAGCACTTTAGAATATAATTAAATTGGATTTTAAAAAGGTAATTAAGTTAAAATGAGGTCATTAGGGCAGACCCTAACCCAGCATGACTGGTGTCCTTGTATGAAGAAGAGATCAGACACACACAGAGACCGCGTGAAAAGACAGGGAGAGGACAGAGATCTACAGCCAAGGAGAGAAGCAGCAGAAGAAACCAACACTTCTGACAACTTCCTCTCGGACTTCCAGCTCCCAGGATTGTGAGAAAGTTAATTTCTATATTTAAGTCTCCCACTCTGTGGTACTTGGTTATGCCAGCCTTAGAAAATTAATAAACTGCTAAAATGGTCCTTCTTCTCCCTTTCTCTCTTCCTCACATACACATACACACATATACACACACAGATTCTTACCACAATCTACGAATGTTACAGCCAGGTTGTTGGAGTGTTTCACATAACACCTTCATGCCTGGGTCTCCCAGGGTATTGCCACTGAGGTTCAATTCAGTGAGATTCCAGTTATTGCTCAGGACTGAGAAGATGCCCCTGCAAATGCTGGAGGTCAAATAGGTCACCAATCTAGAAATTGGAAGGAAGGAAGAAGAGAAAACAAAGTGAGTCTCTAAGAATAGCAAGCTGAAGTTGGGGCCAGGAGTGGCCGACACTACTGCGGAGGCATCCTAGGAATTAAGAAATGAGTCACAGAACCAAAGACTGGGCCCTGAGGAATGTAAAAGGCCAGAGGAGTCCTGGTAAGGCTGTTCTGCACATTTTATGATTAAAAGAGCACGTGATGCCCCAAGGAAGCCAGAATTGAAAGAGACACGTGTACCCCAATGTTCATAGCAGCACTGTTTACAAAAGCCAGGACATGGAAGGTACCTAGCTGCCCACCGGCAGATAAATGGATAAGAAAACTATGGTGCATATACACAATGGAATATTACTCAGCCATTAAAAAGAATGCATTTGAATCAGTTCTAATGAAGTGGATGAAACTGGAGCCTATTATACAGAACGAAGTAAGTCAGAAAGAAAAACACCAATACAGTATACTAACGCACATATATGGAATTTAGAAAGATGGTAACAATGACCCTATATGCGAGACAGCAAAAGAGACACAGATGTAAAGAACAGTCTTTTTGGACTCTTTGGGAGAAGGCAAGGGTGGGATGATTTGAGAGGGCAGCGTTGAAACGTGTATATTATCATATGTGAAGCGGATTGCCGGTTCAGGTTTGATACATGAGACAGGGTGTTCAGGGCTGGTGCCCTGGGATGACCCTGGGGGATGGTATGAGGAGGGAGGTGGGAGGGGGATTCAGCATGGGGAACACTTGTGCACCCATGGCTGATTCATGTCGATGTATGGCAAAAACCACTACAGTATTGTAAAGCAATTAGCCTCCAATAAAAATAAATTAATTTTAAAAAGAAAAAGAGCCTGTGATGAATAGATAAAAATGGTGTGATATATACATACACAAACACACACACACAATGGACTACTACTCAGCCATGGAGACGCAGACATAGAGAATGGACTTGTGGACACAGCAGGAGGAGAGGGTGGGACAAATTGAGAAAGTAGCATTAACATATCGGTTCAGTCCAGTTCAGTTGCTTAGTCAGTCATGTCCGACTGTTTGTGACCCCATGGACTGCAGCACACCAGGCTTTTCTGTCCATCACCAACTCCCAGAGCTTGCTTTGACATATATACACTAACACGTGTCAAATAAATAACCAGTGGGAAATTGCTATCTAACACAGGGAGCCCAGCCTGGCACTCTGTGACAACCTAAAGGGTAGGATAGGAGTGAGGAGGCTCAAGAGAGAAGGGATATATAAATATATAGAGAGAGGTATTATTGATTCATGTTGATATATGGCAGAAACCAATACAACATTGTAAAGCAATTAATTTCCAATTGAAAAATACAAAAATAATGAAAATTTGTCATTTGCAACAACTTGGATGGACTTGAGGGTATTATAGTATATGATATCACTTATATGTGGAATCTAAAAAATAATACAAATAAACTTATTTACAAAACAGAAAAAGACTCATAGACATAGAAAGCAAAATTACAGTTATCAAAGGGGAAGGGGGAGGAGGGATAAATTAGGAGGTTGGGATTAACATACACATACTACTATATACAGCTTCCCAGGTGGCTCAGTGGTAAAGAAGGCCCCTGTCAAGCAGGAGATGTGGGTTCGATCCCTGGGTCGAGAAGATCTCTTGGAGAAGGAACTGCCACTCACTCCAGTATTCTTGCCTGGAAAATCCCATGGACAGAGGAGCCTGGTGGGCTAAAGTCCATGGAGTCACAAAGATTCAGACACAACAGTAACTAAGCCACCACCACTACTATATATAAAATAGATAACCAACAAGGATCTACTGTATAGCACAGGTATACAGTATTGTTACAACAATAACTTGTAACAACCTATTTGGAAAATAATCTGAAAAAGTGTATGTATGTATACATATATATAAAACATATATATATATAACTGAATCACTGTGCAATAGATTTAAAACTAATATGACATTGCAAATCAACTATACTTCAATTTAAAAAACTAAAATGGGAAAAGGATGAGAGGAGAGAATAATTTGGGAGTTTGAAATGGACATGTACACACTGTTATCTTTAAAATGGATAACCAAGAAGGATCTGCTTGCATGGCACATGAAACTCTGCTCAATGCTGTATGAAAGCCTGGATGGGAGGGGAGTTTGGGAGAAAATGGATACATGTATATATATGGCTGAGTCCCTTCTCTTTTTACCTGAAACTATCACAACATTTTTTGTTAATTAGCTATATCTCAATACAAAACAAAAAGTTAAAAAAGGAAGTACAAATTACTATGTGTAAAATAAATAAAATACAAGAATAAGTTGTACAACACAAGGAATATCTCCAATAGCTATAAACGGAATGAACCTTTAAAAATTATGAATCACCATATGTAAAATAGGTAGCCAATGGGTATTTGCCGTATTACTCAGGGAACTCACACAGGAGGCTCTGTGACAGCCTAGAGGGGTGAGATGGGGAGGGAGTTGGGAAGGAGGTTCAAGAGGGAGAGGACACATGTATACCTATGGCTGATTCATGTTGATATATGGCAGAAACCAACACAAAAGTACAAAACAGCCTGTGACTTTGGCTGACTGTAAAGAGCCTCTGGTTCCTCCCTCAGGAATCCTTCTCCTTCTTCATCAATTGGCTGCCCTGCCCATGGCCCTGGACACTCTGCTAAATGACCCAGAGGCTGGTTCTTACATTAGCTGCAATAATAGCATCAGTAGTGATCACAAAAATCCCTATGCCAGGCCACATCATAGGAATAAAGCCAGAATCTCTGAGGTAGGACCAAGCATATTGATATTTTTAAGACCTCCAGGTGATTCCAAAGTGCTACTCCTGTTAAAATGAAAATTCTGATTCCGTGGGTCTAGGATCAGGGCTGCAGTCCTTCACTTCTAACAGGCACCAGATGGGTGCTCGTGCTGCTGGTCCTTCGAAGGCTCTACAACACACTAAGCAAGCTCCTGTCCTCCAAAGAAGGTAGCTGTCATCTACCATGATGGGCGTCAGGCTTTTCTTCAAGGTTTTAGTCTGAGTTTCTGCCAGCCTTCTTCACAATCCTGTGATCTTAGTCAGGTGTTTTGTTTTCTGAGCCTCATTTTTTGTGCCCTAGTGAGATCTTCTCTTAAGACATGGTAGCAGACGGGGCTGTATAGTTTGAAAAAAAAAAATCAATATGTAAAAAAGCTAGAAGTCTGGGACCTTGAGGAATTCAGACTGCTCATGTCCAGGTTGTCCTCAGAACTGAGCCCCTGGTGGCACAGTACCAAATCTGCCAAGTCTTCTTTCTCTCGACAGGTATTAATTGGTATGCTTCTAAGAATGAGATACTGCCACAGATCCTTCACTTTCAGTTGCATTAACTGAGAGCACTGAAAGGCCATCTCTTGTAATAAGTGACAAGTGGAACATCTATGGATATTTTATTTATAAGACTGAAAAAACTAAGCAAAAATCTTTCTTGCAGTCATAACATACATGCTTCTTTCTAAAGACTGAAAATGAAAGTTCACAGGATTTGCAAACTCTATTAGGCTCTTTTGCAGGTGCTGTAGTCCCCCCTGCTCTCGCTCTCTCCCTCTTCCATCTTCTTTCTAGCTATTCTGAACTATTTGCCATTGTTAAAATGTACCCTGCTTTCCCATCCCACTCTTTGAACCCACTGTCCCTTTGGTCTGGGCTACCCCTTGTGCATCCTTGGCTCTTTCATACTCCATCCTTCAGGATCCAGCTGGTCAAGTGCTGCCCCTGCGTGCTTCAGATGCATTCCACCAATATTCTTGCCAAAGCCCGCCCCCTCTACCAACAGTCCTGGTTTCCTGCCTGGCCCCACAACCCAACTGTAAGTTGTTGTGAACAGAACCTGGGTCTTAGGCACTACTGCAGCCTCAGCAGGTAGTCCTTGATGACCCAACAATAAATAGAGAAGTCATCCTGGTAGCAGTGCCAAGGAAAAGAGAGGGAGCTAAAAGCTTATTGCTGCCAGTGAAAGTGCCAGCTCCTTTCCTCCTTAATTTTGTCCCATGTCAAGTATCCCCTATAGAGGTCAAACCCAAGCATTCACAGAGAGGACACCTCCCCATAGCCACTGAAGCTGTAGTAGTTTCTGCCCAAAGATTTAGAAGTCAAGGAATTCAACCTTTTCAATGAACACATACAACTGATTTCCAACCCTCTAGCAACTGAGTAAACAGACCTTGAAGTGGGTGCTGTTGACAAATGAAAGTGTTAGTTCTCCAGTCATGTACAACTCTTTGTGATCCCATGGACTGTAGGTCACCAGGCCCCTCTGTCCATGGAACTCTCTTGGCAAGAATAGTGGAGTGGGTTGCCATACCCTTCTTCAGGGGAGGGTCTTTCTGACCCAGGGAACAAACCAGGGTCTCCTGCTTTGCAGACAGATTTTTTGCCATCTGAGCCACCAGGGAAGCCCTAGCTGTTGACAAATGCCTGGCTGCAAGCACAAGGTGAGGGCCTTGGAGCACTCTCTCCTTTCCAGCCCTATTTCCTCTCATTGGTTGTTCCAGTGAAGCCATGTCCCTCCCCATTTTCTCCTACATAAATATTCTTCTTCAGACCACATTCATGTCTCTTTCATATAAGACCCCACTGCCAAGACTTTTCTGGTGATCCAGTGGTTAAGAATCTGCCTGCCAAAGCAGGTGACATGAGTTCCATCCCTCTGCCTGAGAGATTCCATCTGTACAGGCCAAGTAAGCCCACGTGCCACAACTACTGAAGCCTGTGTGCCTAGAGCCTGTGCTCTGTAATAAGAGAAGCCACCCCAATGAGAAGCCTGTGCACCACAACTAGAGATCGGCCTCTACTTGCAGCAACTAGAGAAGCCCCACACACAGCAAGACCTAGCTTAGCCAAAAATAAATTATTTTTTTAAAGAGATTGTCTAGGTAATTAAAAATTCCTTTTCCTTCTCTGCCACCCACCTACATTCTCTCAGTCTTTCAAGGCAAGCTCAAACTTCACTCCTCCAAGAAATCTCCCCCAAGCATCCCACACTGAGGTCCTCTGTCCTCTGTGTTCCTGAGCAGAGTCATACTGGTTGTTCTGCCCCTTAGGTGACAGGCTATTAAGCAATAAAGTCCCAAGTAAATTACAAGCAATTTGAGTTTATGAACATTTTCTTCCATTACTTTTTTCACATAACATATTGTGCTAAATTGGCATCCACCAAACATTTGCTTATTGTTTCATTGGTTTTTTTTTTTTTTTCCTGTCATTTGCCCACCTACTCTTCCTCTACTAGTCAGTATCTGCCAATGAAGGGGTCTGGTAGAAATTAGTAATGATCGCATTGTTTTGTAGCTGTGGAAACTGCATTTACAAGACTGTTGAAAACGAAGGAGAGGGAGCAAGTGCCAAGAATCAGAGGACTAGAAAGTAGAAGACAAATAGTACCAATTGCCTGAAGCAAGATCTCCTTACCCCTGAGAATATGCAACCTCAGAATCAGAGAGAACAGAATGGTCCATATGACAGTATCTAACTTCCTCCTCTTCTTCTTCCTCCTTGGCTGAGTTATGGAGCAACCTCAGGGAAAGGGATTCCACATGGCGACAGTTCTCAATACAAAAAGAAGAAACCACATGGTCCATTCTGGTGGACAGCTTGATCTCAATTTTGGGGAAATGGCCCATGGCCCTTTGCACAAAATCCTCCTCCTGCATCTCATACAAACAATAGAACAATTCCAACTGGCTGGGCTCAGTCTGTAGTGTCTTGGCCTTGGCTTTTGCTTCAATCCATTTCAGCAGCTCTAGCCTGATTTTCTGAGAGATCTTACAACTCAATTTTTTCTCTAAGTAGGAGGTCCTCTCCTGGTTCATAAGGCCAAAGAGGAAACGGACAACAAAAATCAGATATCCCTTTTCGAATTTGCCATAGTTTTCGAGAAGGACCTTCACATCTCGGTTGGGAAGCTTTGAACAAGCCTGAGGCATGTTCTTCATCTCCCCATGATTATCTTCTTCCAGCAGGTAGTACATGGCAGCAAAGAACTCCTGGAAAGTCATGTGGATGAAGCTGTAGAATTTCTCGCAGTCCACTTCCTTTTGGAACAGGTTCATCCTCAAGAAAGCAGACACATCTGCCTTCTGCAGGCCATGATTTCTGAGATCGCACTCCTCAAATAGGATTTTCTGGTTCCAGATTCCATCTGCAGCCAATGAGCAGAGACCCCAGAGGGTAGCAGAGTGGTGGTTTTCCTGGCTCCCTCCCTGAGACTGCAACAAACTGGAGAGGAAGAAGATATACACTGCAGTGGTGGTCTTGGATGTCCGAGCAAGACTCTTGCCACTATCCATCTGCTGTTTCAGCCCAGTGCACACAATCCAGCAAACCAGAGGAATAAAGCACATGGTGAAGAGGATCTCATTCTCCTGAATCAGCCTGAAGGCTTCCCTTGCTTGCTGTTCATCTGAGAAATACTTTAAGAAATATTCCTTCCTCCTGGCCTCTGAGAAACCCAGGATCTCCACATGACGAGCCTGGCCCAGCAAGTGCTGAAGTTTCTCCAGGGCCACAGGTCTTGTGGTGATGAGGAGGGAGGCCTCAGGAAGCAGTCTTTTTCTGATGAGGCTGCTCAGGAGAATGTCTCCCCGCTCCACCTTCTGCCAGTTTGTGCAGAGTGCTTCTGTGTGCTCATCAAAGGCACCTTGTAGCTCATCAAAGCCGTCCATGAGGAAGAGGATCCTGGAAGACTTGCTTACAATCTTGCCTATGGGTGGGTTTGGGCCAGGGCAGCAGCTAGCGATCAGGTCCCCCAGGCTCCTCTGAGTCCCAAGGCTCACCTCCCGGCAGTGAATGTAAAACAAATAGTCAAATCTATCCTGGTAAAGTTTCTCTGATGCCCAGTCCAACATGATCTTCCTGGCCAGTATTGTTTTCCCAATGCCCGCTGCTCCCTGGAATACCACCGTGTGCACAGGCTCAGAGTGCTGGTCCTCAGGATCAAACAGCAATTCCAAGTTCACGGAACTCACAGGGCTATCCTGTATCTTGGCCCAGGTCCTGCCAATGGCCAGGAGCTCATGCTCCCTCTCCTGTTGGCTCCTGTGTTCCTTGATGAGACGCAGCCTGGTGAAGCGTTTGTTGAGGTTTACGCTCTCACCCAGACGGGCATTCCTGTCTTCAATACACTGGAATTTGCTTCTCACGTATTTTCTATACTTCTTACAGTAATCTGTGTCAGAGACAGAAAGTTAGACTTCAGAAGAAGCTTGATCACATCCACCAGAGACAAGCTATCAACAGGGGCTGGTGGTCTCTAAGGAATGGAAACTGATATTGAAGAATGGGAGTTGCAATTTCTCGCCACTGCCTGGGGTTTGGATAGCCCCAGAAAATGTAGGGTGTCAAAATCTTCCTAGACACAGTTGAACAGAAGAACAACAAAGTGCCATATGCATTGGCCCTGGCCAGAAAGTCCTTTTTCATTCAACCTTACTCCTTTACGTAGTCTGCAGTCATGCCCTATAAAACCTCATATGTTTGCCCACCCATGGTTCTGGGACTGCAAGCAGTGAAACATGCATCTATTTCTTAAGCTAAAGTGGATTTCCTAAAACAGACCTTTTCACCCCAAGGAACATGTTAGGATCACCAAGTTATCCACCTTCTGAGCTTCAAGTACCTACAGAACTAGGTCTCTAAACCCAATCAGAAGTACCAACTAGATTGCTTACCTTTTCTTTTTCTACAAATAGAGATTCTGGAAAGGTATCCCAGTAAACCCATCCATTCTTCTTCAAGGCTTTCTTCTTGACTTAGCACAGAAACATTTGCATTCTCTGAGAAATAAAGGAAGAAAATACAAAGTGTTAAAAACCAGGACTCCTGATTAAGGTTATGTCATTGACACCCAATGACAAAGGTCCATCTAGTCAAAGATGGTTTTTCCAGTGGTCATGTATGGATGTGAGAGTTGGACCATAAAGA
Organism: Cephalophus harveyi; assembly: GCA_006410635.1. NCBI lineage: Eukaryota > Metazoa > Chordata > Mammalia > Artiodactyla > Bovidae > Cephalophus > Cephalophus harveyi. Next base: position 642,395 of record SJYT01055412.1, on the reverse strand, counting down.
AGGCTGAGCACCAAAGAATTGAGGCTCTTGAACTGTGGTATTGGAGAAGACCCTTGAGAGTCTTGTGGACTGCAAGAAGTTCAAACCAGTCAATCCTAAAGGAAATTAACCCTGAATATTCATTGGAAGGACTGATTCTGAAGCTGAAACTCCAATACTTTGGCCACCTAATGCAAAGAGCCAACTCATTAGAAAAGACTCTGATGCTAAGAAAGATTGAATGCAGAAGGAGAACGGGATGACAGAGGACAAGATGACTGGATGGTATCACAGACTCAATGGACATGAGATTGAGCAAGCTCCGGAAGATGGTGAAGGACAGGGAAGCCTGGTGTGCTACAGTCCATGGGGTCTCAGAGTCAGACACAACTGAGTGACTGAACAATAGAAACAGTTGAAATCCAATAGCCAACACCTGGCACAGGTCAAAGCCACCTGCCCTGAACATCTCCCAAACCAAACTACAGCTCAGTTGAATGTCCAGTTGGAGGCATTCCTGTACTTCTAATTTCAAAGCAATGGATACCAACTAATATTGTGTCCTCATTGTATCCAGTCTTGGAATCTATCTCCCAAGCCTGGAAATCAGAAGGCAAACATATGAAGCATCAAAGTTTCTCATCCTCATTTAGCTTTGGCAGACTCCCTCCCTTGTGCTGTGGTTTTGAGACCATCCCCACACTCTCAGGTATCCCCAGGATGGCCAAAGGCCAGAAATATCATTTGCCCTTGAGCCCAAATGCCTGGAATTCATCTGACCCATATTTGGAATCTTCAAGAGCAAGAATAACCCATCTGACATATCTAATTCAGAATTCTGACTAACTTCAGATTCACTTAAAAAGTTTTAAAAGTATTGATTCTAGGACTCTACTCCCAATGATCCTTTTTCAGTTCTCTGAGGTGGAGCCCAGGCACCATTATATTTATCTATTTTTAAAAGAATTTTTATTGGAGTACAGTTGATTTACAATACTGTGCTAGTTTTCTGCTGTATAGAAAAGTGAATCATATATATATATATATATATATATATATATATATATATATATATATTCATTTTTAGATTCTACACCCATATAGGTCATTACAGAGTATCAAGTAGAAGGCACCTTTTTATTTTAAAAGCCCCACATCTATCCACAGTTGAGAATTATAGACCTAAACAATCAATAAATAATACATCTAAAAGAGGTATCTTATAGGAGAAATTAGACACAGCAGAACAAGAGATGGGTACCAGGGCAAATGCATAGGACAGATAAATTTAGCTAAGCAGGAACTCCAGAGCTATATAAAAGATTCTGAGGTATCTACTTATTCTGAATGCAAATGCCGTTAACCCCACACACACAAAACCACAAAATAAAATCTAAACATTAACTCAAACCAAGAGCAAAACTTATTTTTTACCTAAAATATAACACTAGCCAGCCCCCTGAAACAAAAAACAAAGCCCACAAAAAACAAAAACTTCTAACCCTAGGTATAATTCTTCCACCCCCAAAACCTACATGTATAAGCCAAATGGTATAATGGTTATTCCACCAAAGACTCTGGGCATTGAATCCAGGCTTGGCTCTGGTTAGAACAGAGCTATGGACAACTATAACTTTTTCCAGGCTCATTTCACATGGTTTTGCAGTCATTCTCCAGAATTATTTTTCACCTGGTGAAAATGAAATTCTTTATATCCATTAAACAGTTCTCCATTTCCCATTCCTTGCAGCCCCTGGAAACCACCACTTTGTCTCTATGAATTTGTCTACTCTAGGTACCTCTTATAATGGAATCACAGAATATTTGTCTTTTTGTGATTGGCTTATTTCACTTAGTATAATGAAATTGAAAGCTTATTTGAAAAAGCACAGGCCTCCAGGGGTTCTTGTGAAGAATAAATAAAATCCATAAAATCTGCTTAGTGAACTACTTCTGCAACCATGATTGCAAGTGGAAGTGTCAGTCCCTCAGTCTTGTCTGACTCTTTGCAACCCCATGAACTATATAGCCCATCCACGGAATTCTCCAAGCAAGAATACTGGAGTGGGTTGCCATTCCCTTCTCCAAGGGGTCTTCCCAACCCAGGGATCGAACTCAGGTCTCCCACATTGCAAGAAGATTCTTTATCATCTGAGCCACCAGAGAAGTAACCTTGATTATTACACTTTAAAACGGTTATTGAGAATGTCAGTACTGACACAATTATAATTATGCTATTATACACAATTTGTTTATAACATCACATAAACACACCTGCCTTCATGCCCCTATCTTTTATCTCCCTCATTAGATCCGTACTTCTTCCCCACCTCACTCTGCTTGTGATCTGATGAACTATTTTATATTTGTCAGTATAAATACTTTTTAATTAACTTTAGATATGCCAATGTGGACAAAACAAGGTTAGAAGAAAAAACAGGGTAATCAAAAAATAATTCATAAGAAAACAGAAGTTTAAGTCTATAAAACTGACTTCAAATGGCATAGATGTACTACATACACACCATCATTTTTGTTAGTTTCAGAAACACTGATTCATTTTTATTACTCTTTTTCACTAGCTCAACATCATCATCTTGTGATTTTCTAGGTTCCTCTGAGCCCTTTCTTGTACCCTTCCCTTGCTCAGAACACCAAGCCATAAGGAAGAACCTCACCATGTGTCCATAGAGATGAAGAGGATTTCTTTCACCAATTCCAATGCCCAAATTAATGGCCATAGGAAAAGCTTTTCTGCAGAAATTACATACTTCTATAAGCTGAGAGATTGCCCCCAAGCCATAGGAAGCAGAGATCCAAGTCTGTTGACCATGCAGGTAGATACTAAGATGCTAGATGAAGACTTGGAGGAAGTCCAGGCCCAGGAGAGATGTGAATAAAGTGTAACTAATCAAAGAAGGTTCTTATGGGTATGTGAGCCCTTAAAGGAGTTAGAAAAAAGAAAACTGTTTTCCTCCATCTTCTCATAGCACTATCATGAGAAGAAAAATTAGATGATAAAGCCAAGATAATAAGTCATTAAAAAACAAACATATCAGCTTTGATTTGTCAAAGGATACTATCAACAGAGTAAAAAGACAACCCTCAGAATGGGAGAAAATATTTGCAAATCATATGTTTGATAAGAGGTTAATATCTAGGATATATATATAAAGGACTCCTAAAGGTCAACAGCAAAAGACAACCCATTTAAAATATGGGAAAGGAATTGAATAGACATTTCTCCAAAGATAAGCAAATGACTAACAAGCACATGAGAAGAGGTTTAATATCACTAGTCAATAGGGAAATACAAATGAGATACCATCTCATGCCCATTAGGACGGCTACTATCAAAAAAAGAAAACATAAATGTTAGTAAGGATGTGAAGAAATTAGAACCCTTGTGCATTGTTAGTGGGAATGTAAGATGGTGCATCTACTGTGGAAAACATGGCAATTCCTTAAAAAATTAAACTAGAAATTACCATATAAGCCAGTAATTCCACTTCTGAAAATAAACCCAAAAGAATTGAAAGCAAGATCTCAAAGAGATTTGTACAACCATGTTCACAGAAGCATTATTCACAATAGTCAAAAGCTAAAAGCAATTAGAAAGTCCATTGATGGATGAATGAATGAACAAACTGTGGTATACACATACCACAAAATATTATTCCATCTTAAAAAAGAATGAAATCCTGCCATATGAGACAAGGTATGTGAAGCTTGAGGAAGTTTATGCTGCTACACAAAAAGACAAATATTCTATGATTTCACTTATAAAAGGTACTAGAATAGTGAAATTCATAGAGACAGAAAGTGGTTGTCAGGGACTGAGGGAAGGGTAGGATTGTTTCTTGGGTACAAAGTTTTGCAAGATGAAAAAGAGTTCTGGAGATTGATTGAACAACTGTGTGAATGAGCTTACCACCACTGCATCATACACTAAAAATGGCTGATAGTAAATTTTACTTATGTATATTTTATCACAATTTTTAAAAAGTATTGTCTTCATTCCACTCACCCCATTCTGGCTCATCCCTCTTAGCTTTCTCATAAAGGTCTCTCCTGTTGATTGCAGCAAAAATCCACTTGGCCATGGCCCATGCTTTCTCTTCCCCGTTGAAATCAATCATCAGGGTGGCTATATCCACATGATCTGCTTTTTCTGTCTGACCCCGAGGAATTGAGGTGCAGCCCTTCTGACTGGGATAGTCTTCTAAATGCATCTTGAATTTCTTAAAGTCTATGTCTTCCAGGTCCTCCAGGTAACGAGCCAGCTTGCAGCGGACACTTGCCATGCTCATCTGCAGACCTGCTCAGAGTCCTTGGGCATAAATCCACACTTGGAAGTTAGGTGGTGCAAAAAGCATATGGTTAAGAAGCCTTTTCAGAAATTTACCCTCAGAGAGAACTAAAGTATCAAAAACCCAGAAAATTGAAAGGAAAAAAATATCACTGGATTCTAACAAGTTGCCATCTTTAGCTTTTAAAAGTGAGTCAAATTCTTACCAGAAAGTTTTCCTATTGGCTCGACCCAGGTGTGTGTCCTGAGCCATGGAAGAAAGGTGCCCCTATGGAGAAAAATAAAAGCACCAATACAATCACATTAACAGTGCAATGTAGTCTTAAACCGCTTCCTGATGCTATCTTGATGTATCACCAAGAGAACTTTGATCCCACTGATTACTGGCTATGTATGACCCTGGGCAATCTCTCCACTATTTTTCAACTTCAGGTTCCTCATCTATAAAACGGCAGAGTGGAAAAGATTTTTTCACCTTCCTTCCACCTGAAAGACTCTGGTTTCTTGTTTCTGTTTTGAACCAAGGAAAGATGAATGAGGGACAAGAGAAGAAAGGATGCCAGGAATGAGTAATTATGGTGATAACAGAACAGCATATGTCTAGAGAGAAGGAAAGAGAACATAGAAACCTGCAGAAGAAGGCATAATCTGCAACAAATCCTTTATCAACACACTGATTGATTAAAACTGAAATGGGATGGAACTTGGGGTGATACGGAAGAATGATAAATATATACATTTCTTTAATGTCTCCTTGCAAAATTCACAATTATAATAATTATTAGAACTCACATTTATTGAGAGCTTCTCATGAGTTAGGTGCTATACTGTTGCACAAAACTGAAAATTTATATTCCTAGTTCCATGGTATGGAAGTAGAAACTGAGTCTTAGGCTAAGTGACTTGCCCAGAGTTTCACAGCCAGGATTTACACAAGGGTCACTGATTTCTGAGTCATGCCCCTAACATTGCATTTTTCTCGGCACTAAAAGTGTGAGAACATTTCTTCCACCATATAAGTAGGTATCTCAGTCAAGTAGGAGGAAAAAACGGTTGAAGATGATAACAAAATATAGATGAAAGTGAAAGTGTTAGTTGCTCAGTTGTGTCCGACTCTTTGTGACCCCATGAACTGTAGCCCACCAGGCTCCTTTATAATTCTCCAGGCAAGAATACTGGAGTGGTTTGCAATTTCCTTCTCCAGGGGATCTTCCTGATCCAGGGATCAAACCCATCCTGCACTGCAGGCAGATTCTTAACCATCTGAGCCACCAGGGAAAACCAAAAATCAGATTGTTAAAAAACAAAAGCACTTTCCCAGGTTTTATCACACAGAGTAGTGTTCAATCACATTGCAATGTTCAATGTCTCAGTTTCCTAACTAGACTTCAAGTTCCACAAAGACTTGAAATCAGCTGCTATTTCTCTTGATCATACACAATTTCTAGATTTTGGATGGATGAGCACATTGGCTTTGTTTGGAATTGATCTCTTCATTTAATTGAATTTAGAAAAGGATCATAGGAAGGGAGAAGCCCTGTGAGCCCAGGTCTCCTGCATTGCAGGCAGATTCTTTGCCATCTGAGCCACCAGGGAAAGCTTATGAAGCTTTCAAACTCTCCAAACTGGAATTCATAAAAACCCAGTCTAATGTTCAAGACATTTTAAACATGTTCAGCACTCCTGTCTCCATTCCTGCCTGTCCACTCCTCGCATCATGCATCGCCCACCCGCTGCCGTCCCCTGTCAAGTCCATCCCCTATGCATGTGGCAGGAGGAGAAGGGCTACTCCAGACAGATCCACCAGCTTTGCCAACCCTCTCAGGTACCACTGCATCAATCTTTCCATCCACATCAGGACGCTGCCTCTCCTCTGTGCTACCCTATCCCTAACCTTAGCACACCCCCACCCTGACCTTTACCTTCTCTGTCTCTTGGTTTCTAAATATGGTCATTTCTTTATATGCATCCCATCTATCCACTTTCTAGGGGAATGGGTGTGAGCCATGGTCACTGTTCCTGACCCCCACTCCCCACACACATGCACTGGCACACATAGAGACCAAATATTGATAAACATAAAAGAAACATTCCAGAAACATTGTTGAAGGATAGACTTGAAGGCAGGCAGAAGGAACCTCTAGTCAAATTCTGCCCCTTGAAACAATCTCCCCACTCTTCCCCAGGCTATTTCAGCCACCCGGCTCCAGAGCTGGACTCACCCAGACGTCAGCCTCGGGAACAGCCGGAGAAGAAACTAGACGAATTTATAGCAGTCACAACCCAGCAGGAAGGATGTGGTCTCAGTTTGGAACAAACAGGCTTGCATCACAGGCAAAAGCAGAGACTAAACGGTTACTCACATCACTGGATTTTCCAAGCTGAAGCTCTCAAAGCTGAGCCTGCTTGCAGCCAGAGATACCTGGCCTCCCCTCAATGGCCACTGGGGTAGAAAAGGGGAGGAAATTCAACTGCTGCTCAATGAATGTTCCCTCTGACTCTGACAGCAGCCATGTGAATGTTTTGCTGACGCAGAGGGGGCTGTGATGGAGAATACCATAGCAGCATAAACAGACAATCAAAAGCATAACCTGGCTATCAAACTGCAGATCCCATTCGCTTCCAAGCTGTCACATGGAGGAGGTCAGTAGACAATACAGTAACCACTGACTGTTATTTTTCTTCACCATTTAATTGAGGTAAGCATATACCTGTGAAGCCATCATCACCATCAAGGCTATAAGCATGTTTATCACCTCCCAAAGTTTCTCCCCACCCTATTATATGGGGAAAATTAACTTTGTGTGTGTGGTGAGGACACAATATAAGATCTACCATAAACAAATATTAAGTACACAATTTAGTATTATTAGCTATAGGCTCTTGCTGTAGAGCAGATCTCCAGGATTTATCCATCTTGCATAATAGAAACTGCCCACTCTCTGACTAACATTTCCCTCTTTCTGTCTCTCCCCAGCCCCTGGAAACTGCCGTCCTACTCTGTTTCAATGAGTTTGACTATTTTAGATCCTACATGAGTGATTTCATTTGATATTCATCTTTCCTCTCATTTATTTCATTTTGTCATCAAAATCCATTCATGTTGTTGCAAATGGTAGGATTTCCTTATCTATCATGGCTGAATAACATTCTGTTTTGGTATTTTTCATATATGTATATGCTAATATACATAAGAAATATTCATATGAATATATGAAATATTCCATATGTATAAAATATATATAGTCCAGCATATATTCCAATAATATATTCCAATATGTATATATATGTATGTTCCAACATTCTAAATATATATGTATGTATATATATATCACATCTTCTTTATTCATTCATTTATTGATGGATGCTTTAGTTGTCTTTATTCATTCTTCTGATTATGAACACATGCTGTATCTGTGTCTTGGATATTGTGAATAAAGCCACAGTGAACATGGAAGCACATATCTCTTCAAGATCAGATCCTGATTTCAGTTCCTTTGGATAGGCACAAACTCTACTCTCTGATTCACTGACTTATTTGTTCAACTAAAATTTATGGAGTACTGAGTGTGTGTCAAACATGAACACAAAGCTGAATAGCAGCTTGCCTTACCCAAGAAGAGCTAAAGAAGATAGATACACCCAGACCTGCTTTTCTAACTGTTACCATGTCTGCAGGACCACAGTCCAATACTGGCATAAGTTCCATGGAACATGGTAAGTGAGAGGCACTCGGCACCCCAGGGAGTGCAGGAAACTTGGAGCAAGAAGGAAAAGCATTCAAGTATAACATAGGAATACTGGGGCATTGGTGGATGACTTTGTCTCTTTGTGTCTCAGTTTCCTCATCTGTAAAATGGGGATAACAATAGCACCAATCAGAGATGGTTGTCATAAAAATTGAGCAAATGGGTAAATGTGAGGCCTTTGGAACAGAGCCTGAATCACAGAAACTGGTATCAGTGGTTAGCTCCTCCTCCTACTGCTATTACAGGATGTTGTGCAAAATGCTCTTGAGCAAGTCAGTTCCTAGGCAGGCTGATAAGAAGTCCGGGGTCCCCTAGGAGGAGAGAGGGGTCTGGGGCTCTCAAAGAGTAGATAGCGATCTGGAGTTCCCAAGGAGGAGAAAAGGACATTTTTTCTACATTCCTTAGTCATATAAAACGTTTTTTTCTTTAAGCCCAGAGCTGATGATTATGCAATAAAACAGCTCAGCTTAAACTCTGTACTAAGGATTATATAACAATATATCCAGCTTGAGGACTGTTTCTCCTTCTTGAGAACCTTCTGAATAATCCTGTTATCCTAAAATGTATATTATGGGAGGGGGTCTGGTAAGATCTTTCTATTGTTAGTTCTAATTCTGTCATCTTAAAATGTAAATTGTGAGAATGGGTCTAGTAAGACCCTTAAAAGCTTGATAAGTTCTTCTGATTTACTGTAATAATCAATTTAAAAAGTATATAGCTCCCTTGCTAAGACTAGGGAGGAGGCACTCTCCATCCCCCTTCTGATGTCTTCTGATGTCAGAAGCTTTCTCTGTACCTTTATATACTTTAATAAAACTCTGCTATACAAAAGCTCTTGAGTGATCAAGGCTGGTCCCTGGTCCTGAAACTAAATATTCTTTGGAGATCATGAATCCGACATTGTTCACAGTAAGCTGTCACTCTGAGAGACGAAAGAAAGACATCTACTCCCACTAAAGCAAGGGCAGGATAGCAGACCTGAGTCTCAAGCTCTGCATGTTGTTAAAGGCCAGGATGCATGCAGGAGCTGTGAGGACTCCAGATGCTGAGGCTACAGAGAGAGATAGCAGATCAATCAACCAATAACTGAGAGGGAAATGCAAAGTAGAAAGCAGAGTTCAAATGTCATTCCAGAATTTTGAAACGATACTCTAATCATGTATAAAATCTAATCAAGAAAAAGAAAAAAAAAAAAACAACACCATGCTTTGCCTGCCTGTTATCCTGAATTCTGAAAACATTGTTTCAGATATGGAACTATCAAAATCAATACAAATAATAAACAAAGAAGGCCATAAAAATAGAATACAACAATTCTCTTCCTATCTATTCATCACTCCCTCCTAAAACCTTGGTGAATAACAATGAAATACTGTGTACCAAAGAAAAACAATTATACCCACAAAACACCTGCAACTCACTTCTGTAAAGCAGAGTTGATTGGAGTTCTGGGTATTGGGTTCCAAACCCAAATTTGCCACAGACTCTTTCTAATTGAATAATCTACAGAAAACCAAACTAAAATGAAAGTAAATCCACATGTTGCCCCAACCCACTTCCAAGTACATATGAGCCATCCCTGATTATACAGGTGGGAGCAAAATGAGGAAATGAGATAGGGGTTTTCCTGAACCAAAAAAAAAATCCAGACATGAGACATGAAAGTATAGGCATGGTGACAAATATCTAAAACATTTAAAGTCAAGATTCTATTGAAAAGTCCAAAGCAAAACAGCAATAACAGTGCAAAAAGAGAAAGCGAAGTTGCTCAGTCATGTCTGACTCTGCAACCCCGTGGACTGTAGCCTACCATGCTCCTCCATCCATGGAATTTTCCAGGCTAGAGTACTGGAGTGGGTTGCCATTTCAAGTTACCCTAAATACTGCCTGTATCTCTGGGTCTGAATGCCTCCAAATCTTCACCCATCTTGCCCTTCCCTTGACTTCCCCACAGTTAACGTGATATGCTAATCGCCCTTCCTGAGCCTGTGGGGAAAGAAGTTTCAGTTCTACAGAAGCCAGAGGCACATTGCTTTCCTGGCAAAGATACTCTTTTAGGCTGCAGGCATTGCTGTCACTTTCCAATCGTCAACTCTGCACTAACCAATAGAGTAGCTACTAGTCTAGTCACACATGGCTACTGAAATGTAAACTTAAATTAATTAAAATTAATGATTCAGGGGGGCTTCCTTGGTGGTCCAGTGGCTAAGACTCCACACCCCCAAAGCAGGGGGTTTGCTCCTTGATCAGAGAGAACTGATTTGGGAACTAGATCCCAAATGCCACAACTAAGAGTTTGCATGAGGCTTCCCTGGTGACTCAGTGGTAAAGAATTCACCTGCTGATGCAGGAGACACGGGTTTGATCCTTGATGAGGGAAAATCTCACAAGCTATGGAAATACTAAGCCCATATTCCACAACTATTGAGCCTGTGCTCTAGAGACCAGGAGGCACAACTACTGAGCACACGTGCTGCAACTACTGAAGCCTGTACTCTACAAGAGAAGCCACCACAATGAGAAGCTGGTATACTGCAACTAGAGAAACACATGCAGCAATGCCAGATGGTTGCAATGCTTTATTTTCAAAGCATCTTTAGTTCCTTTAGGTAGATATATTCCTAAATATTTTATTCTTTTCATTGCAATGGAATCCAAATTGGAGAAGAAGTAAAACTCTCACTGTTTGCAGATGACATGATCCTCTACATAGAAAACCCTAAAGACTCCACCAGAAAATTACTAGAGCTAATCAATGAATATAGTAAAGTTGCAGGACGTAAAATCAACACACAAAAATCCCGTGCATTCCTATACACTAATAATGAGAAAGTAGAAAAAGAAATTGAGGAAACAATTCCATTCACCATTGCAACAAAAGAATAAAATACTTAGGAATATATCTACCTAAAGAAACTAAAGACCTATATATAGAAAACTATAAACCACTGGTGAAAGAAATCAAGAGGACACTAATAGATGGAGAAATATACCATGTTCATGGATCAGAAGAATCAATACAGTGAAAATGAGTATACTACCCAAAGCAATCTACAGATTCAATGCAATCCCTATCAAGCTGCTGCTGCTCAGTCACTTCAGTCGTGTCCGACTCTGTGTGACCCCATAGACAGCAGCCCAACAGGCTCCCCCGTCCCTGGGATTCTCCAGGCAAGAACACTGGAGTGGGTTGCCATTTCCTTCTCCATTGTGTGAAAGCGAAAAGTGAAAGTGAAGTCGCTCAGTCGCGTCCGACTCCCAGCGACCCCATGGACTGCAGCCTACCAGGCTCCTCCATCCATGGGATTTTCTAGGCAAGAGCACTGGAGTGGCTTGCCATTGCCTTCTCCGCCCTATCAAGCTACCAGTGGTATTTTTCACAGAGCTAGAACAAATAATTTCACAATTTGTATGGAAATACAAAAAACGTCGAATAGCCAAAGCAATCTTCAGAAAGAAGAATGGAACTGGAAGAATCAACCTGCCTGACTTCAGGCTTTACTACAAAGCCACAGTCATCAAGACAGTATGGTACTGGCACAAAGACAGAAATATAGATCAATGGAACAAAATAGAAAGCCCAGAGATAAATCCACACACCTATGGACACCTTATCTTCGACAAAGGAGGCAAGAATATACAATGGAGTAAAGACAATCTCTTTAACAAGTGGTGCTGGGAAAACTGGTCAACCACTTGTAGAAGAATGAAACTAGATCACTTTCTAACACCACACACAAAAATAAACTCAAAATGGATTAAAGATCTAAACGTAAGACCAGAAACTATAAAACTCCTAGAGGAGAACATAGGCAAAACACTTTCCGACATAAATCACAGCAGGATCCTCTATGATCCACCTCCCAGAATACTGGAAATAAAAGCAAAAATAAACAAATGGGATCTAATTAAAATTAAAAGCTTCTGCACAACAAAGGAAACTATAAGCAAGGTAAAAAGACAGCCTTCTGAATGGGAGAAAACAATAGCAAATGAAGCAACTGACAAACAACTAATCTCAAAAATATACAAGCAACTCATGCAGCTCAATTCCAGAAAAATAAACGACCCAATCAAAAAATGGGCCAAAGAACTAAACAGACATTTCTCCAAAGAAGACATACGGATGGCTAACAAACACATGAAAAGATGCTCAACATCACTCATTATCAGAGAAATGCAAATCAAGACCACAATGAGGTACCATTTCACACCAGTCAGAATGGCTGCGATCCAAAAGTCTACAAGCAATAAATGCTGGAGAGGGTGTGGAGAAAAGGGAACCCTCTTACACTGTTGGTGGGAATGCAAACTAGTACAGCCACTATGGAGAACAGTGTGGAGATTCCTTAAAAAACTGCAAATAGAACTGCCTTATGACCCAGCAATCCCACTGCTGGGCATACACACCGAGGAAACCAGAATTGAAAGAGACACATGTACCCCAATGTTCATTGCAGCACTGTTTATAATAGCCAGGACATGGAAGCAACCTAGATGTCCATCAGCAGATGAATGGATAAGAAAGCTGTGGTACATATACACAATGGAGTATTACTCAGCCATTAAAAAGAATTCATTTGAATCAGTTCTAATGAGATGGATGAAACTGGAGCCTATTATACAGAGTGAAGTAAGCCAGAAAGAAAAACACCAATACAGTATACTATATAATGCATATATATGGAATTTAGAAAGATGGTAATGATAATCCTGTATGCAAGACAGCAAAAGAGACACAGATGTATAGAACAGTCTTTTGGACTCTGTGGGAGAGGGAGAGGGTGCGATGATTTGGGAGAATGGCACTAAAACATGTATAATATCATATAAGAAAAGAAGCATCAGTCCAGGTTTGATGCAGGATACAGGATGCTTGGGGCTGGTACACTGGGATGACCCAGAGGGATGGTACGGGGAGGGAGGTGGGAGGGGGGTTCAGGATGGGGAACATGTGTACACCAGTGGTGGATTCATGTTGATGTATGGCAAAACCAATACAATATTGTAAAGTAATTAGCCTCCAATTAAAATAAATAAATTTAAATTTAAAAAATCATTAAAATGCAAAATTGTGTTATATATATTTTATACAATAAAAAAGAATATCAATTATGTTATACATTTCCACTCTTCATTTTCTTTCTCTCTTGTTTAACCCAGAAGAATAAAGAAGTATAAACTCTACTTCTAGCACTCAGTTAAAAATAAGCAATTATATTTCACTATACCAACTACCTCTATAGCTGGTATATTGCAATTGTGGATCAACTGCAATACTTAAAATGTTTATATAGAGACAGAGAAAAGACAAAAACAGACACACATCACATTTTTGCTTCCGAGATCATCCCTCAAAAGGTTATTGTGTGGGAAGAAGAAGACATTTCTGTTTCATGCAGTTCTGTGTTGTCTCTATTATAATAAAGTCCCCATAGACTGAGGAGCCTGGCAGGCTACAGACCATAGGGTCACAGAGTTGGACAAGACTGAGCAACTGAGCACATTGTCCATAGAAGTCAAGGACATGATGAACCTTAGCAACCTTTTAAAAGTTATGGAAAAAAGCTAAAAAGATTTCTTATTAAAGAGAGGAGGAAGAGAAACCTCTAACTCTTGTGTCTCCTCTGAAATTAATCCAGAACAAGAGAGAAACAAAAAAAAGAACTTCCACTTCTATGAAGTCACCAATCACGAGAGGGCCCAGGGCTCTTGAAGCCTAGAACTGGGGTGAGAAGCGACATAATGAGAGAGACCATCGGCAGATAAAGAGAATCCAGAGTTTTCTAGAGTAGGGAAGACACACGAGTGGGAAACAGCAACCCCAGTCCCAGCCTCCTTGCAATTTCAAGGTCTGAGTGTTTGGGCAAATCACCAAACATCTTTGAACCCTGTGGACCACAGTAGTGGCAGGATGTTGGGATATAATGGGGACCTACATTTTCAAGAGTGAGTGGTTATCTGCTACTAGTGTGGGGAGAAATTGTGAGTGAACCAAAATAAGACTGATTCTTGCTGACACTGGTCAGCTAAGGAGAAATCCAAGCTAAATGACCCAAAATCTGTGTTGTGCAGAGTTTTGACACATGTCAAGGAACTTCCTGTTTTTTGGAAGGGGCCCACACCCAGCTGAGAGAAACAGCAAGAATGGGACAAAAGGCAGGAAGGTTGTACCCATGCTGAAAGCCTAATGATGTGCATGGGTCCCTTCTCAGAAGAATATATTCAAATGCATAAAATAAAAAACATAAGATCACAAAGGAAGATGTTGAAATAGAGGTACCAAAATACTTTTTAAGTTTGTGGTATTTATGCCCAATAATTCATAATTTGAAAAAACTGATGAGAGTAACTGATATGTTGGCCTTTCTGTAAAATGATATGAAAATAACTAATTTCCACTGGTGACAAATGTATAGGATACATGGGCTGTGCTGCTTGCATTAGAGAAAAATCAAGATCAAAAATTTTCCCATCCAAGTTAACAGACCACCCGCCCTCCCCGCCC
>SJYT01055412.1:554463-617870 GCA_006410635.1 Cephalophus harveyi | reverse complement strand
TGCTTTTGAACTGTGGTGTTGGAGAAGACTCTTGAGAGTCCCTTGGACTGCAAGGAGATCCAACCAGTCCATTCTGAAGGAGATCAACCCTGGGATTTCTTTGGAAGGAATGATGCTAAAGCTGAAACTCCAGTACTCTGGCCACCTCATGCAAAGAGTTGACTCATTGGAAAAGACTCTGATGCTGGGAGGGATTGGGGGCAGGAGGAGAAGGGGACGACCCAGGATGAGATGGCTGGATGGCATCACTGACTTGATAGACGTGAGTCTGAGTGAACTCCGAGAGATGGTGATGAACAGGGAGGCCTGGCGTGCTGCGATTCATGGGGTCGCAAAGAGTCAGACACGACTGAGCGATTGAACTGAACTGAACTGATAGGGTGAAAAACAGTACTGTTGCCTTTAATTTAACAATAGTTAATGGCTTAAGTCATACAGTTTAGGACAATCAGTGAGTTTAGGACTTTTAAAGTCTTCATCCCATGATTGGGAAGACAATAAAGGTTACTGTATGGAGGAAAGTTTCAGTCCTGAGACCTACAGAATGAAGAAAAGGCTCTGCAAAGCCAGCTATCTGCCTGTCTCGTGCTGTTTAGCTCTGCTTGGCTCCACACTCTCCTACCTATGCCCTCTGTTTCATGACCCCAAGAAAGGTAGCCTTTTTTCCAGGTTTAATGCAGACAGGGCCCAAAATTCCGAGCACAGTGGGGCAGGAGGTCCCAAAGCACTGCACGCACCCCTCAGGGCAGCCAGACTCCCTGGACCTGGACAGTGAGCTGCAGAGAAAGAGGAGAGGAAATGCAAGGGCCAGAACTCTGCTGGAGGCAGGCCATGGGGGTGGCAGATCGACCCCAGGGCAGCCAGCAGCAGCAAGGCCAGGAAGCCAGACATCCTAGAGTGTGAAATCAAGTGGGCCATAGAAAGCATTCCTAGGAATGAAGCCAGTTGAGGTGATGGAATTCTAGCTAAGCTATTCCAAACCCTAAAAGATGATGCTGTTAAAGTGCTGCACCCAATATGCCAGCAAATTTAAAAAACTCAGCAGTGGCCGTAGGATTGGAAAAGGTCAGTTTTCATTCCAATCCCAAAGAAAGCAATGCCAAAGAATGTTCAAACTAATGTACAATTGCACTCATTTTACATGCAGTAAAATTACATTCAAAATCCCTCAAGCAAGGTTTCAGCAGTACATGAACTGAAAACTTGCAGATGTACAAGCTGGATTTAGAAAAGGCAGAGGGACCAAAGACCAAATTGCCGACATACACTGGATCACAGAAAATGCAAGGGAATTCAAAAAAAACATATACTTCTGCTTCACTGACTATGCTAACACCTTTGATTGTGTGGATCACAACAAACTGGAAAATTCTTAGAGACGGGAAAACCAGACCACCTTATCTATCAAATCTGTATGCAGGTCAAGAAGCAATAGTTAGAATTGGACATGGAACTACAGACTGACTCCAAATTGAGAAAGGAGTACCTCAAGGCTGTATACGTCACCCTGCTTATTTAAATTATATGCAGAATACATCATGTGAAGCATCAGGCTGGATGACTCACAAACTAGAATCAAGATTGCCAGGAGAAGCCTAGAGCACTTTCTAACACCATACACAAAAATAAACTCAAAATGGATTAAAGACCTAAATGTAAGACCAGAAACTATAAAACTGTTAGAGGAAAACATAGGCAGCATACTCGCTGACATAAATCACAGCAAGATCTTTTATGATCCACCTCTTGGAGTAATGGAAATAAAAACAATAACAAATAAATGGGACCTAATTAAACTTAAAAGCTTTTGCACAACAAAGAAAGCCATAAGCAAGTTGAAAAGACAACCCTCAGGATGGGAGAAAATTACAGCAACTGAAACAACTGAGAAAGAATTAATCTCCAAAATATACTAGTAGTTCATGCAGCTCAATACTAAGAAAACGAACAGCTCAACCAAAAAGTGGGCAAAGACCTAAACAGACACTTCTCCAAAGAAGACATACAAATGGCTAATAAACACATGAAGAGACGCTCAACATCACTCATTATTAGAGAAATGCAAATCAAAACCACAACGAGGTATCATCTCACATCAGTCAGGATGGCTGCCATCAAAAAGTCTATACAATAAACAATGGAGATGGTATGGAGAAAAAGGAACCCTCTTATAGTGTTAGTGGGAAGGCAAACTGGTACAGCCACTATGGAGAACAGTGTGGAGATGCCTTAAAAAACAGGAATAGAATTGCCATATAATCCAGAAATCCCACTGCTAGGCATATACCCCAAGGAAACTAAAATTGAAAGAGACACATATGCCCCAGTGTTCACTGCAGCACTATTTACAATTGCTAGGACATGGAAACAACCTAGATGTCCATCAGCAGATGAATGGATAAGGAAGTTGTGGCACATATACAAAATGGAATATTACTCAGCTATAAAAGGAATGCATATTTGAGTCAGTTCTAATAAAGTAAATGAACCTAGAGCCTATTATATGGAGTGAAGTAACTCAGAAAGAGAAATACAAATACTGTATATTAGCATATTATATGGAATTTTAAAAGATGGTACCAACGATCCTACTTGTAGGGCAGCAAAGGAGACATAGACATAAAGAACAGACTTTTGAACTCACTGGGAGGATACGGTGGGATGATCTGAGAGAATAGCATTGAAACATATACATTACCATATGTTAAAAGATGACCAGTGAAAGTTCTGTGCATAAAGCAGAGCACCCAAAGCCATTGCTTGGGGATAACTTAGATGGATAGGGTGGGGAGAGAGTTGGGAGGCGGGTTCAGTGATGGGGGACACATGTGTATCTGTGGCCAATTCATGTTGATGTATGGCAAAAACCATCAAAATATTATAATTATCCTCTAATTAAAATAAATGAATTAATTTTAAAAAATAAAAGCAAAAAAAAGAGAAAAGAAAGATTGCTGGGAGAAATATCAAAAACCTCAGATATACAGATGATACCACTTTAATGGCAGAAAGTAAAGAGGAACTAAAGAGCCCTTTAATGAAATTGAAAGAGGACAGTGAAAAAAGCCGGCTTAAAACTCAACATTCAAAAAACTAAGATCATAGCATCCAGTCCCATCACTTCACGGCAAAAAGATGGGGGAAAAGTGAAAATAGTGGCAGATTTTGTTTTCTTGGACTCCAAAATCACTGTGGACTGTGACTGTAGTCATGAAATTAAAAGACACTTGTTCCTTGGAAGAAAGATCATCTATACCGTATTTCTAGATTCCACATATATGCATTAATATACATATCTTCTGACTCACTTCACTCTGTATGACAGTCTATATGTCCCTTCACATCTCTGCAAATGGCATAAATTTATTCTTTTTTATGGCTGAGTAGTGTTTCTTTGTATTACTTTGCTGACAAAGATCCATATAGTCAAAGCTATGGTTTTTCCAGTAGTCGTGTACAGACATAAGAGTTGGACCATAAAGAAGGCTGAATGTTGAAGAATTGATGCTTTTCAATTATGGGGCTGGAGAAGACTCTTGAGTGTCCCTTGGACAGCTAGGAGGGTCAAACAAGTCAATCTGAAAGGAAACCAACCCTGAATATTCACTGGAAGGACTTATGCTAAAGCTGAAGCTCCAATACTTTGGTCACTTGATGCAAAGACCAAACTCACTAAAAAAGATCCTGATGCTGAGAAACGTAGAGGGCAAGAGAAGATTGAGGGCAACAGAGGATAAGATAGTTGAATGGCATCATTGACTCAATGTATGTGAATTTGAGCAAACTCGGGGAGATAGTGAAGGATAGGGAAACCTGTGTGCTGCAGTCCACGGGGTCACAAAGATTCAGATACAACTGAATGACAGAACAATCCAGACACTGGAATATAGTTGCAAAGCTGCTAAGAAAACAAATACCCAGATCCAGTAACATATCAAAAGAGTGCAGTGAACTGTGGTGGATGAAGTGGCCAGTTAATTTCAGGGTTGTGGATAAGTTCCAATGTTAAGAAATTGTGCACTGTTGTTGGGATTGTAAATTGGCACAGATACTATGGAAAACAGTATGGAGTTTTCTCAAAAAACTAAAAATAGAACTACCATATGACCCAACAATCCCCTCCTGAGAAAACCATAACTCAAAATAATACATGCACCCTGATGTTCCTTGAAATATTATTTACAATAACCAGGACATGGAAGCAACAAAAATGTCCACCAACAGAGGAATGGATAAAG
Organism: Cephalophus harveyi; assembly: GCA_006410635.1. Classification (NCBI taxonomy): domain Eukaryota; kingdom Metazoa; phylum Chordata; class Mammalia; order Artiodactyla; family Bovidae; genus Cephalophus; species Cephalophus harveyi. Next base: position 613,632 of record SJYT01055412.1, on the reverse strand, counting down.
AAGATGTGATACATATATACAAAGAAACATTACTCAGCCATAAAAAAGAATGAATTTGTGCCATTTGCAGAGATGTGAAGGGACCTGGAGACTATCACACAGAGTGAAGTGAGTCAGAAGATAAACAAGTATTGTATATTAATGCAAATATGTGGAATCTAGAAATATGGTATAGATGATCTTATTTGCAAAGCAGCAATAGAGACAGACATAAGGAACAAATGTACGGCTACCAAGGAGGACGCAGGGAGCGGGGTGGAAGGAACTGAGAGACTGGGACTGACAAATATACACTACTATATATAAAATCAATAACTTGTGCAAACCTACTGTATAGCACAGGGACTCTACTTTGTGTGTTCTGTGGTGACCTAAATAGGAAGGAAATCTAAAAAAGAGGGGGTATGTGTATATAACTGATTCACTTTGGTGGACAGCAGAAACTAATACAACACTGTAAATCAATTTTACTCTAATAAAAATTAGGAAAAAATGGATTAAAAAAATAAGAAAATCCAGTCATTTCTGGCAACATGGATGAACCCTGAGGGCATTATACTAAGTGCAATAAGTGAGACAAAGAAAACCAAATACTGTATGTTATCACTTACACATGAAATTTTTTTTAAAAGGCAATCTCATCAAAACGGAGATCTAATTTGTGGTTACCAGAAGCTGGAGCTGGAAGAATTGGAGGAAAATGGTCAAAGGTACAAATTTCCAGTTATAAGATAAATAAGTACTGGGTATGTAATGTACAGCACAATGACTAGTTAACACTGCTATATGGCGTATTTGAAAGTTGTTAAGAGAGTAAATCCTAAAATACAGTTTTCCTTTTTTATTTTTTTAACTATGAGATGATGAATGTTAAATAAACTTATTGTGACAATCATTTTTCAATATAGCTAAGTCAAGTGATTCAGCTGTACACCTTAAACCTAAGCAGTTCTGTATGTCAATAATAACTCAATAAAAGCGAAAAAAAAAAAAGAAATTGGCTATATAATTCATCATTTAATAGAACCAAAATGATATATTTAATAAAAAGGCTCATGATATAGTTAATAAAATTCAGTATCTTTAGGAAATTCCCAAGTGGTTTAGCAGCTAGGATTCAGTGCTTTCACTGTCATGGCTCAGGTTCAATCCTTCGTGGTGGAGCTGAGATTCCACAAGCTGCACAGCACAACCAAAAAAAAAAAAAATCAACATCTTTATTTTTTAAATACTTATCAATTACTGATTCTTAAATATTCTTTAAAATAATAACATAGTCATATGACTACTATATGCAGGGCAGGAAGCAACAGTTAGAACTGGACATGGAACAACAGTCTGGTTCCAAATAGGAAAAGGAGTACGTCAAGGCTTTATATTGTCACCCTGCTTATTTAACTTATATGCAGAGTACATCATGAGAAACGCTGGGCTGGAGGAAGCACAAGCTGGAATCAAGATTGCCGGGAGAAATATCAATAACCTCAGATATGCAGATGACACCACCCTTATGGCAGAAAGTGAAGAGGAACTAAAAAGCCTCTTGATGAAAGTGAAAGAAGAGAGTGAGAAAGTTGGCTTAAAGCTCAACATTCAGAAAACAAAGACTATGGCATTCGGTCCCATCACTTCATGGAAAATAGATGGAGAAACAGAAGAAACAATGGCTCACTTTATGTTTTGGGCGTCCAAAATCACTGCAGATGCTGATTTCAGCCATGAAATTAAAAGACACTTACTCCTTGGAAGGAAATTTATGACCGACCTAGACAGCATATTAAAAAGCAGAAACATTACTTTGCCAACAAAGGTTCGTCTAGTCAAGGCTATGGTTTTTCCTGTGGTCATGTATGGATGTGAGAGTTGGACTGTGAAGAAAGCTGAGCGCCGAAGAATTGATGCTTTTGAACTGTGGTGTTGGAGAAGACTCTTGAGAGTCCCTTGGACTGCAAGTGTTAGGGGAAGCACACTGATTGAAACTGCCCACCCTGGCCAGGCACCATAGTAACCATTTGCATGAGTTGTTTTATGACAGGAGATCCTGATAAGGAATACGGAACTAATAAGCCACCACCAACTGGAAGAGTTCAGGAAAGGTCTAAAGGAGACACCGCATGTCCATCCACTTCCCAGAATCCCTCTCTCTAGCATCCATCTTGGCTGAGTGATGTGTGAGCCACCAGGAAAGACTCTGAATTAGAATGATTGGCCGAAGACCACCCGGAAACTAGTCCCATCACCATAAAACCCGAGACTGTGAGCCACGCTGCAGAGTAGTTCTCCTAGGTTCCCTTCCCTACTGCTCTCCACCCGGGTGCCCTTTCCCGATAAAATCTCTTGCTTTGTCAGCACATGTGTCTCCTTGGACAATTCATTTCTGAGTGTTAGACAAGAGCCCAGTTTCGGGCCCTAGAAGGGGTCCCCCTTCCTGCAACACAAGGAGATCAAACCAGTAGAGCCTAAAGGAAATCAGTCCTGAATATTCATTGGAAGGACTGATGCTAAAGCTGAAACTCCAATACTTTGGCCACCTGATGCGAACAACTGACTCGTTGAAAAGACCCTGATGCTGTGAAAGATTGAAGGCAGGAGGAAGGCGACAACAGAGAATGAGATGGTTGGATGGCATCACAGACTCAATCGACATGAGTTTGAGTAAACTCTGAGAGTTGGTGATGGACGGGGAGGCCTGGCGTGCTGCAGTCCAAGGGGTCCCAAAGAGTCAGACATGACTGAGCAACTGAACTGAACTGAGGTTAGTCATAGTTTTACTTCCAAGGAGCAAGCATCTTTTAATTTCATGGCTGCAGTCACCATCTGCAGTGATCTGGGAGCCCAAGAAAATAAAGTCTGTCACTGTTTCCATTGTTTGCCCATCTCTTGCCATGAAATGTAGGGACCAGATGCCATGACCTTCATTTTTTGATTGTTGAATTTTAAGTCAAATTTTCCACTCTCTTTCACTTTCATCAAGAGGCTCTTTAATTCTTCTTCACTTTCTGCCATAACGGTAGTGTCATCTGCATATTGATATTGCTATTTCTCCCTGCAATCTTGATTTCAACTTATGCTTCATCCAGTTCTACATTTTGCATGATACACTCTGCATATAAGTTAAATAAGCAGGGTGACAACATACAGCCTTGATGTACCCTTCTCCCAATTCAGAACCAGTCAGTAGTTCCATGTCCGGTTCTAATTGCTGCTAATTAAAAAAAAAAAAAAAAAGAGGGAATTCCTTGGTGGTCCACAGGGAACGCCACTCTGTCACTGCCAAGGGTGAACCAAACAAAAACAAATGAAAACAACAACAAAAATGAGTCTATGGGATAATGACTGAAAAACTTTTAGAGTGTACCCAAATCATCTAATGCAGTTCAAACTTTACAGTGTTTCAGAAACTCACCTCAATTTAGGAAAAAGAAAGATTTCTTGGGTCCACCTTCCAGCAGTTCTATGACTAAGGAAACCTTGCTTTCAGAGAAAACGCCAGTTAGTTTTGATGCGGACAGGATTCCACTGCTCTTTGAGAATAAAGGATGGTCAGATGGTGCTAAATGCAGGTTGAAAAGACTCCCACTTAGTGCTTGCCATTTGCAAGATTTTGGAAGGAGCCAGGAATCAGGGTTTTCATTATACACACAATTGGAATTCAACACAGGTAATGGCAACCCACTCCAGCACTCTTGCCTGGAAAATCCCATGGGCGGAGGAGCCTGGTGTGCTGCAGTCCATAGGGTCGGTAAGAGTCGGACCCGACTGAGTGACTTTACTTTTACTTTTCACTTTCATGCACTGGAGAAGGAAATGGCAACCCACTCCAGTGTTCTTGCCTGGAGAATGCCAGGGACTGGGGAGCCTGGTAGGCTGCCATCTCTGGGGTCGCACAGAGTCGGACACGACTGAAGCGACTTTAGCAGCATCAGCATTCCAAAGACTACCCTTTAAGAACTCGTGATTAAGGACTTCCCTGGTGGTCCAGTGGTTAAGTATCTGCATTCCAGTGCAGGGGATGCGGGTTTGATCCCTAGTGAGATCCCATGCACCCTGGGGCAACAAAGCCATCGCACCACAATGCCTGATCTCTCCTGCCACAACTAAGACAGAATGCAGCCAAATAAATATTGAAAAAAATAAAGAACTAATGATATAATGATATGGTTACTGTCTCTCACACTTATAAAACTGCAAGCCAAAGAAATACATTTAACCTTTTATTGAGTACATATTTATGTATGTGTATCTTTGGAAGGAATGATGCTAAAGTTGAAACTCCAGTACTTTGGCCACCTCATGCGAAGAGTTGACTCATTGGAAAAGACTCTGATACTGGGAGGGATTGGGGGCAGGAGGAAAAAGGGACGACAGAGGATGAGATGGCTGGATGGCATCACCGACTCGTTGGACGTGAGTTTGAGTGAACTCCAGGAAACGGTGATGGACAGGGAGGTCTGGAGTGCTGCGATTCATGGGGTCGCAAAGAGTCAGACACGACTGAGCGACTGAACTGAACTGATGTAAATATGCATGTATATTCAAAATGGGTACAAAATTCTGGGAACAATACTTACCCTGACATAGACTATAATTCTAAAGGTTAATGTAACAAAAAATTTCCTTTCATTTTCTGCCCTCTAGGTCCGGTTTCTCTTTGTTGTTCCCCATAAAGGGGAGAGTCCTCCACTTCTCTTTTAAATGTATATTTGGGTCCCTTTCCAAATGCAAATTCCACCTTATCTGTGGTTATTTAGGATAGATTTCAAAGCTTGTGATTTCAAAGGTAGATTGTGTTTACTTTTGAGGACTTCCCAGACTGCAGTGTAGATATTCAAACCAACAGTATTTGGAAGGTGGGGGTGTCTCCTTTTGTTCTCTAAAGCACCCATAAAATTGTGGAAGTGGAAACTGTAGTGAAGTTAACTAGTGGTTTCTTGATGATGGATACTCCCCTCATTCTTCCTTCTTGCAGATATTGAGAAAACAAAAGCCCTATTTCAGAAATACCTGAGTCTATGGACTCATTTACAAACTAGAGCAATGTGCTCTGATATTTCATCTCCACTAGTACTCTTGCCTGGAAAATCCCATGGACGGAGGAGCTTGGTGGGCTAGTCCATGGGGTCTCTAGGAGTCGAACAGGACTGAGCGACTTCACTTTCACTTTTCACTTTCATGCATTGGAGAAGGAAATGGCGACCCACTCCAGTGTTCTTGCCTGGAGAATCCCAGGGATGGGGGAGCCTGATGGGCTGCCGTCTATGGGGTCGCACAGCGTCAGACACGACTGAAGCGAATTAGCAGCAGTAGCAACAGCAGTCTCTTCTATTAAAAAAAAAAAAAAAAAAAAGTGTTGGCCCACTACATTGATTAACCCATGCGCAACTCACAGGGTGAAATGCACCAGTCTAAGACCTATTGGGAAAGGAGGATTTGCTGCAAGGTCCCAGGTTTAAAGGGCTTCCCAGGTTGTGCTAGTGATAAAAAATCTGCCTGCCAATGTAGGAGACACAAGAGATGCTGGTTCCATCCAGCATCCGGAAGCTCCCCTGGAGAAGAAAATGGCAACCCACTTCAGTATTCTTGCCTCAGAAATCTCATGGATGGAGGAGCCTTGCCAGCTACAGTCCAAGGGGCCGCAAAAAGTCATACCGGACAAAACAATCCAGGTTAAAAGAGCTCCCTGTTCTCATTCTGAATGGCATTCCATAGGCAACTTGCAGATTTTCTTTTCTTAAGCCCCCAATAGGAAAGACCCTGATACAGGGAAAGATCAGAGGCAGGAGAAGGGGATGACAGAGGATGAGATGGTTGGATGGCATCATCAACTCAAAGGGCATGAGTTTGAGCAAGCTTAGGGAGATGGTGAAGGACAGGGAAGCCTGGTGTGCTGCAGTCCATGGGGTCACAAAGACTCAGAACAACAACAGGAAATGTGCAAAAGGTGCTGTCAGAGAAGTCACTCGAAGTGGAAAGAGAGGGAATGCAAATTCACAAAACCTGGAGAGTAGCTGTAGTTTGAGAAATGGAAGCTCAGACTCAGGCGAGATCTTCCCTGCAGCGATGGTTCTCAACTGTTAAGACCAGTTTTTTATTTGCAGATGTGAGGAATCCCCGCAGGCATAGACCAGCAGTGGGCGCAAGAAAGCCCAGGGAGTGCCATGCCTTTTGTTCCTGCTCATTCCTTCAATTTCTGTCATCAAATCTGAACAACAGACAGACGTGAACCTGCTAGCTTCTCCTTCTTCCTCTTCTTTTTTTCAAAAATCTCCCTAAGAAAATTACTTGTATTTAAATTTTCTTTAAACAACCTTTCACCCTAAAAATGGGAGAACTGAAATTCTGGTTAATTCTGATTTCAAACATCTGCTCGGCATTTTTGGAATAGATATTGATCCCCGAGGCCTCCTGCAATTTCACCCTTACAATGGTGTTAGGGCCAACATGAGATTTTCTTACAACGGAATTGGTGTCACAGAACCAAAGTTGGTAACGGGTCATTACCTACTGTGGCAGGCAGCTCCTGGGTCTGGTCATCTGCAGGAGTCCAGCGCCAGGGGGTAGGCTGTTTAAAATATATTGCCCACCCTCAGAAATTCCTGAGCCAGGGCAAAATGTACTTGGCTGGATGTGCACACATCTGGACCCTCCCCTTCCCGTCTGAAGTGACTGACTAGGAGGCCACAGTTCTAGACTCTCCCTTATGGCCAGCCCATACCTCCCTCAGTTTGTGGCCTTTGTAAGGCTCAACCACCCCTGCGTCAAAGAAATTGGCCCTGGCAGGGCAGGCCCCCAGAAACTCCTAGAGCCTGGTGTGTGTGTGTGTGTGTGTGTGTGTGTGTGTGTGTGTTGGGGGTGGGGGGGTGTCCACAGGTTGAAATGGGCTAGGAGAGACAATACTTTGAGGACAAAGGTCCATATAGTCAAAGTTATGGTTTTTTAATAGATGGATATGAGAGTTGGACCATAAAGAAGAAGGCTGAGCATAGAAGCTTTAAAGCATTGATGCTTTAAAAATTGTGGTGTTGGAAAAGACTCTTGAGTGTCCCTTGGACAACAAGATTAAACCAGTCAATCCTAAAGGAAATCAACCTTGAATATTCACTGGAAGAACTGATGCTAAAGCTGAAGCTCCAATACTTTGGCCACCTGATTTGAAGAGCCGACTCATTGGTAAAGACCCTGATGCTAGGAAAGATTGAAGGCAGGAAGAGAAGGGGTCAATAGAGGATGAAATGATTGGATGGCATCACTAACTCAATGGACATGAGTTTGAGCAAATTCTGGGAGACAGCGAAGGGAAGCCTGGTATGCTGCAGTCCATGTGTTAGGGGAAGCACACTGACTTAAACTGCCCACCCTGGCCAGGCACCACAGTAACCATTTGCATGAATTATATTTTAAGACAGGAGGTCCCAGTAAGGGACACAGAACTAACAAGCCATCACCAACGGATGAATTTGAAAGAGGTCAAAAGGAGACGCCCCGTGTCCTCAGTTCAGTTCAGTTCAATCGCGTCCGACTCTTTGCGACCCCATGGACTGCAGAATGCCAGGCTTCCCTGTCCATCACCAACTCCCAGAGCTTGCTCAAACTCACGTCCATTGAGTCAGTGATGCCATCCAACCATCTCATCCTCTGTTGTCATCTTCTCCTTCTGCCTTCAATCTTTCCCAGCATCTGGGTCTTTTCCAGTAAATCAGTTCTTCCCATCAGGTGGCCAAAGGATTGGAGTTTCAGCTTCAGCATCAGTCCTTCCAATGAATATTCAGGACTGATTTCCTTTAGGATTCACTGGTTTGACCTCCTTGCAGTCCAATGGACTTTCAAGAGTCTTCTCCAACACCACAGTTCAAAAGCATCAATTCTTCTGTGCTCAGCTTTCTTTATAGTCTGACTCTCACATCCATACATGACTACTGCAAAACCCATAGCTTTGACTAGGTGGACCTTTGTTGGTAAAGTAATATCTCTGCTTTTTAATATGCTGTCTAGGTTGGTCATAGCTTTTCTTCCAAGGAGCAAGTGTCTTTTAATTTTATGGCTGTAGTCGTCATCTGCAGTGATTTTGAAACCCCCAAAAATAAAGTCTGTCATTGTTTCCATTGTTTCCCCATCTATTTGCCATGAAGTGATGGGATTGGATGCCATGATCTTCGTTTTCTGACTGTTGAGTTTTAAGCCAGCTTTTTCACTCTCCTCTTTTACTTTCATCAAGAGGCTCTTTAGTTCTTCACTCTCTGCCATAAGGGTGGTGTCATATGCATATCTGAGGTTATTGATGTTTCTCCCCATGCCCTACTACCTCCCAGAATCCTCACTGGCATCCATTTTGGTTGAGCAATGCTTGACCCACCAGGAAGTACCCTGAGTCAGAGTGACTTGTCAGAGAAAACCCTGAAACTAATCCTATCACCATATAACCTGAGACTGTGAGCCATGTGGCACAGCAGTTCTCCTGGCCTCTCTTACCCTACTCCTCTTTGCATGGGCACCTCTTCTTAATAAAGTCTTTTGCTTTGTCAGCTTATGTGACAATTCATTTCTCAGACAATACATTTCTGAGTGTCAGACAAGAGCCCACTCTTGGGCCCTGGAAAAGAGTTCCCTTCTTTCAACACATGGGGTCTCAAAGAGTCAGACATGACTTAGCAATTGAACAACAACAAGGAGGAATTATGAAAGGTGGGCGGGTCCAGTGGAGAACAGAAGAGAAGGCCAAGGGTGTGGATTGTCCAGCCTCCAGCAACCAGAAGGCTCTGTTATAACAGAACAGGCAGCAGTCCCTGTAAAGAGTCAGAAATCAGAGGTCAGATGAACTTGTTGAGTCCCTGAAAATTCCTTAAATACCCTGTTAACTTTTCCAGGCTTTGTTTTCAACTCAGTTAAGAAGTTTGATGCTGGATAACTTCTGAGGATTTATCAGGGTGTTAACTCTGCACTAGTAGAACAAGTACATTTTAAAACCAAATAGGCAGACCAAGTTGGGTTGCTGCCACCATTGTGCCAGCTCCTTGGGTCTCAGTGAGGCTGGGTGATGCTCCAGAATGGGAGACAAGCCAGTTTGGGAGCAGATGGGCTCCAGCTTCATTCAACATTACTACCAGTTATTTGATAATGATAGAATCCAACTAAGAGCAGTTTATTTCGACATCTCATGCTTCACATGGGAAGGACAGCAATTCCAAGGGAAAGCTGCCATTGTGAAGAAATTGCCTAGCTTCCATTCCAGAAAACCCAGCACAGCATCATGGCTCAGGACCATCAGCCCATGCTGGATAGTTGCATCATCAGCACAGTTGTGGGCCGGCTCAAGGCCAATGAAGACCCCATCATGCAGTTCCACCAGATGTTCCTATTAAAGAGCATCAAGGTTGCTTGGATTTGTACCAATGACATGTTCAGCCTTGCCCTGCACAACTTGGGCTGAACCCCTCCCAGCCAGGCATTCATGCTATTTCTTCTTCCTCTTCCACTTACTATTCAACTATTCACATTACTCCAGATGCGCCTAATATCAGCAAATGAGCAGGGCCTCGGTGGAAATGAGTGCAGTGTGCTGCTCTACTGAGCTGTTTTGCATGATATTCGGATCCTAGACTAGCTGCACCTGATAGAAGTTTGTGTTGTACCAGCGTATACCTTGGAATGACTTAAGTAATGCAAAAGGTTGTCTTTTTTTTCTTTTTTTTAGAAAATGTATGGATGTGAGAGTTGGACTGTGAAGAAGGCTGATCGCCGAAGAATTGATGCTTTTGAACTGTGGTGTTGGAGAAGACTCTTGAGAGTCCCTTGGACTGCAAGGAGATCCAACCAGTCCTTTCTGAAGGAGATCAACCCTGGGATTTCTTTGGAAGGAATGATGCTAAAGCTGAAACTCCAGTACTTTGGCCAACTCATGCGAAGAGCTGACTCATTGGAAAAGACTCTGATGCTGGGAGGGATTGGGGGCATGAGGAGAAGGGGACGACCCAGGATGAGATGGCTGGATGGCATCATGGACTCGATGGACGTGAGTCTGAGTGAACTCCGAGAGATGGTGATGAACAGGGAGGCCTGGCGTGCTGCGATTCATGGGGTCGCAAAGAGTCGGACACGACTGAGTGACTGAACTGAACTGAACTGACAAATTGCTTTAGTAACCCATAAACGTGAAGGAGAAAGCCTTACTACCCAGATACTGATTTGTTCAGATGTTTCAATGCCTCATCATGCAATAAAACCATAAATATTTTCCTAACAACAACAAAAAGAACAAGCAATTATATCAAGTAATTGGGAGGATAAAGGCAGTTTTGTTTTTTTTTTTTTTTTTTAAGTGAGGCTAGGGCTTCCCTGGTTGGAGAAGGCAATGGCACCCCACTCCAGTACTCTTGCCTGGAAAATCCCATGGACTGAGGAGTCTGGTGTGCTGCAGTCCATGGGGTCGCTGAGAGTTGGACACGACTCAGTGACTTCACTTTCACTTTTCATTTTCATGCATTAGAGAAGAAGGAAATGGCAACCCACTCCAGTGTTCTTGCCTAGAGAATCCCAGACACGGGGGAGCCTGGTGGGCTGCCATCTATGGGGTCGCACAGAGTCGGACACGACTGAAGCGACTTCAGCAGCAGCAGCAGCAGGGCCTCCCTGGTAGCTCAGAGGTTAAAGCATCTGCCTGTGATGTGGGAGACCAGAGTTTGTCCCCTGGAGAAGGAAATGGCAACCCACTCCAGTACTCTTGCCTGGAAAATCCCATGGATGGAGGATCCTGGTAGGCTACAGTCCATGGGGCCGCAAACAGTCGGACACAACTGTGCGACTTCACTTTCACTTTCAAGGATACAAGCAGATGATAACCTTTAACTAGCCTAAATAATGTAAAGAAAGAAAATAAGAATACAAAGTAACATTTAAACTACCTGTTTCTAGCTTGAGAGACCTGGATCATTCAGGCCACAGAGGAAGACAGCTGTGTTCACATCGAGTTGGTTATAGACAGTACATCTGTCTCATTTGTTAAGTCCCAGTAGCCTCCCTTCTGACACAGCTGGGGAGTCTTCAGGAAGGCTACCAGCATGAGCCAGATCCTGGGCCCACCCTACAATTCGGAATTCTGGCTATTTCTACTTGTGATGAGGTTTAGGAGCCAGACCTTTATTCCCAAAGCCCACAACACAGGCTTTAGGATGTTATTTCTCAGCAAGTTACTACAAGATGAGCTTTTAGTTCCCAGACTTTCTACAGTTCTGGGAGAGAATTTTTACCTGACAATGCCTTTCCACAACCTAATGGTGACTAAGACATGCAAGACCCCTCGTCAGTGACTGGATTCAATTACAGTCACGGAGCAGCTGACTTTCTGGCCTTCAACTCCCATACTCACTAACAACTGTCTGTTTTCTTGTCAAGTCAGCAGCCCACATATCTCTCTCCTGGGTTTTCCCAAAATACTTAACTGAACTCTGGTACACATCACAGTTCCCTTAGCCTAAGGAGAACACTTCATTAACACTTCACTGTGTTAAAAGACCCAAAATAGCCTATAATAGTATTAAACAAAAATTATTCATGACACTATTTAAAGCACAATAAGGCAGTCTTTATTCAGGGGACTACTGGGATAGGTGTACAGACCACCGAAGTGGGATTTTGCAATGAAAAGAATGATTGGGCTCAACTCCAAAGGCAAAAAGGAAAGGTGGAAATTCATAGCCAAGGAGCAAGGTCAGTGGATAGAATATTACCAGTAAATAATAAATAAAGTAAATAAACCTTTACTCCTACGGTTTTCCCTTAGGAGTAAAGAGGCATTCAGGATAAAGCAACCTGACCTAAGGGGATTCTTGCTTAAGGCAGGCCAGGGTGATCAGATATCACCTGAGGGATGGTGGGGAGGATGAGCAACCTGATCAGAGATTTCAAGGGTAATCAGAAATCTTGAGGGTGGGGGCTTCTGGTTAAACTGACTGAGCAGGATTCCTCCTAAATTTGGACAATGTTGAGTAAGAATGGAGGCCTAAAAGTCAGGTCTAGTTGGAAAAATGCTCAGGGAAACCTGGGTAGAGTTTGGCTGACGAGAGCATCTGACAACACTCCAGCCTTTTTTCTGCAAAATAGAATAGATCAGAAATTACTGGCATGAATCATGATTTGTATGTCTTTGGGCTGCAGGCAAAAAAATCATGAGAAATACTAGCTTACAAAGTGAAATCCAAATTCTTTAGCCTCTAACCTCATCTGCAGGTTGGTCACACAATTCCCTCCAAATAGCAAGTACTTTGCATAATGGTCATTCACCCACTTATTTCATCTTCGTGTTGTAGCAATGAGGTTTTCCCATCTTTCAGAAGAAGCTCCATTTGCTCACCCTTGAGCCAGGCTGCTCTGAGTTGACACCCAGTAAATGCTAACTTGAATTAACTCAAAGAGGAGAGTGATTAGGACAGCATACGTGCTGGCAACTACCTCCGTGTTTAGAGGAGATGACCTCAACAAAAACAACCAGAATGCAAAAGAGAAGATGAATGGGGGACTCTGTCAGTTTTAACCAGTTAGATAGGTCTGGGAGGTAAAAGGCAGAGAAAAGCTGAGAACTTTCACGTTTCAATGTGGGGTCTCAAATTTATCTACAAGAGACTATGAGCAAGGCTGGAAATAAGCATAAATAAGCAGAAGTAGGACTGTGACAAGTGTTCTAATATTGTAGGCCAAATTAGTGGGTGTGTGAGGGTGGGTGGGTCAAGGCCAGTGTTGTTTTTTAATATTTACTTATTTGGCTGCACAAGGTCTTAGTTGGGGCATGCAGGATCTAATTCCCTAACCAGGGCTCAAACCCAGGCCCCTTGCACTGGGAACACGAAGTCTTAGCCACTGGGCCACGAGGGAAGCACCCAGGCCTGTGTTAGTTCCTTAGGGCTGCCGTAACAAATCGCACAGACTGGGTAGCCTGAAACAACAGGAATTTCTTCTCTCACGGTTCTGGAGGCCAGAGTGAAATCAGGGTGTGGCAGGACCACGCTCTAGGGGGAGAATCCTTCCTTGCCTTCTCTTAGCATCTGGTGATTACCAGCAATCCCTGGCATTCCTGGCCTTGTAGAAACACCACTCCCATCTCTGGCTTCACGGTCACATGACCTTCATCCTGGTGTCTATCTTCTTATGACCTACTCACAAGGAACCCATCACTGGACTTCAAGCTCACTCTAATTCAGTATGACCTTGTCATAACTTGTTCACAACTGCAAAGATCCTATTTCCAAATAAGGCTACTTCCACAGTAATAAGAGATCAGGATTTAAGTATATCATGTTGTGGGATACATTTTGACCCATTACAGGACTCTCACTGCCATCCCTATCTACACGCGAAATAAACTGAGCTTGAGGGAATGGGGCTGAAGGGAGACTGGAAAAATTAGAAGGGTTAATAGTGTCAGGAAATTCCTGAAATAGATCATACTATGTTTAAAAGATTTAGTGAAAGCACTCAGAGCATCTGAGGAATAAGCACTCAGAATTCAGAATTCTCTATGTCTGGAGCAAAAATACATAATGACTACCATCCAGGTGTTCAGTAGCAGAAACGCAAACTGAGATGCACTATAATTACAGGTGTTGAACACTAAGAAGTTTAAAAGTTCATGTACAGCTAACTGAGGAGGAAAGGGGGACTTTGATGTGTAAGTACCTCCTAGGTATCCCTGACTCTGTGCTGGGGTGCGTGTGCATGTGCTAAGTCACTCAGTCATGTCTGACTCTTTCCAAACCTATGAACTGTAGCCCGCCAGGCTCCTCGGTCCATGGGATTCTCCAGGTGAGAGTACTGGAGTGGGTTACCATGCCCTCCTCCAGGGGATCTTCCCCACCCAGGGATCCAACCCATATCTCCTGCAAATCCTGCACTGCAGGTGGATTCTTTATCACTGAGCCACTGGAGAAGCCCCTGTCACTGGAGTACTTATGCAAAAAACTTTGTTTGATTCATGTGACCCAGGTATTGTATCATCATATATGAGTAGAGAAACTTATCCACTGCCTCCCAGCATCTAAGCAACCTGCAGAGCAAGGGAACAGAAATAAGATTTCCCTGTTCCTGAGACTGACTGAGAAAAAATACCTACTAAGATAAAGGTACTGCATGGTTATATGACTTAAATCACACTTGAACAGGAAGGCTAGATAGAGATGAAGGGGCTAGCATAGGTTCTGTGCTCTGAGAAGGGATCAGGACACACCTCAGAGTGTGGGATCCAGCATGAAGTGAACACTCCTGTCCTACAGGACACACTCCAAGCTCTTCATGTGGCCCTTAGGGCTCCAGCTTCCTGGGATTCCAGTGCGCATTAAGTGATAAAATGCAGATGGTAAGCCTAGCATATGCTGAACATATTGTGCATGACTTCTGCCTTCCCCACCCCAATCCCCACACATCTGGGATCCTTGACCAGTTTTATCTCCCTGAGCTCCAGCTTCCTGAAATTCCAGGATCCTGGGATTCACCTCACTTAAGGAACAGACAGAATGAAAGGGAACATTCAAAGAACTGCAATGGCCAGGGTTGATTCCCTCCAGAAAGAGTCAAAGACTATCCAGGAGCAAAACTGAAAATCAGAGTGGACAGAGAAAACAGGCAGGAGGACTTCCCTCATGATACAGTGGTTCAGAATCCGCTTACCTGTGCAGAAGACACAAGTTCGATCCCTGCTCTGGGATTTTCCACCTGCCTCAAGAGAACCAAGCCCGAGGGTGAGCTCTAGAAACTGTGAGCCACAACTACTGAAGTTTACTTGCCCAGAACCCGTGCTCTGCAAGGCACAAAGCCATTACAAGGCACAAAGCCATTACAATGAGAAGGCTGAGCACGGCAACTAAAGAGTAGCCCTTGCTGGCTGCAACTAGAGAAAGCCTGTGCACAGCAATGAAGACCGAGCACAGCCAAAATAAATAAAAATTTAAAAAAAAACAGGCAGGAAAGAGAGACACAGTAAAGTATCTATGTGTTCACAGGAAACACGGTTTTCCTAAAGTTTTAATAAATAAAATTTTTTTAAAAAAAGGGCAGGAAAGACAGACACAGTAAAGTATCTATGTGTTCACAGGAAACACGGTTTTCCTAAGGTTTTGCCGCAACTGTGAAATGCCACAATGCACCCATCTTGGAGTGACTCTTATTTTCTTACCACCCACACCCTTGCTTGCTACACTCATGTGTGACTATTCCATTAAGTCACCCTCACCTCCTGACAACTCATGATCCTTAGTGAATCCCACCTGTCCTGAGCCCACCTCTAAAGAGCATCCAAAGTGCAAGTGACCCCTACTTCCCTAACACCCTCCTTCTTCTCCTCTATCCTTGGCACCTTTTTCCAGTGAACAACTGGGTTATTTTAGGTGCTTTCTTTGGAGCCCTTGAATAGTTGGTTATGTTCATCTTTGTGTAGTTCTCAAAGTCTTTTTGACTTTGGCAAAAGGAACAAAACAAAATATAAAAATAGATGAGCAGCCTTCATGTGACAGCTGGGAGGCCTGTATTGCAAGAAAATTAATCAAGCCAAATTTCTTCATTCAGTGGATTCTCAGAGCTCTTTTTATCAGCTCTAACCTCTGCTGGATATTGGGGTACCGGGTCAGAACCCTATTGTCCTTGCTTCCTAGAAGTCTATGAATAAGTCATAGTAATATTCAGCACTGTTATTCTTAGGACTGCTAGTCAAGCTATAGTTTGCTGAGCATCTACTCTGCCCAGAATCATGCTGACTCCTTTAAGACAGAACTTCTCAAACTGAAAAGAGCTGGACTTCCCTGGTGGAAGTGGAAGTGGAGCTTCCACTGCAAGGGGCATGGGTTCGAACCCTGGTCAGGGAACTAAGATCCCACATGCCATTCAACTCACCCAAAAAACAAAACAAAACAAATTGCAAGTAACTAGAAAGTCTAGTCCTAGTGTTTGGTTAATGATTCAGACTGTGTTTGGGACCTGAGGGTTCTATTTCTAATGAACTCTCAGGTAAGCCAGACGTGGCTGGTCCAGGAATCAGACAACAAGGTGGCACGCTTTATACACCTGTATTTGTCATTCATCCACAAGTATGTCCTGTGGAATGATGACCTTCTCCCCAGGGGAAGACATAATTGCTGCCCTTCTGTTTGTAGATACCGCATTTTAAGGAAAGCTATATGTGGTACTTTATGGTGCAAAGTTCACTTTCCATGTTTGGCACAATCTATGGTTTCCTTTGCTTTTCTGCTCTGCAAGGTAAGTGTGTCATGCCTTCCTCCTACTCTCACATCTCTACTATCTCCTGTTCCTTCCTGTCAGTCAGGGATCTCCAGAAAAACAAAACCAATAGGGTGTGAGTGTGTGTGTGTGTGTGTGTGTGTGAGTGTGTATATGAAGAGCAGAGGGGACCGATTGATTTATTTCTCAAGGCTGGTTCACATAATTGTGGAGGCTTGCAAGCCCAAAATGTGCAGGGCAGGCCAGCAGATCAGAGACCAAGGGAAGAGATGATGTTGCAGCTCAAGACAGAAGGCAGTTTGCAGGCAGAATTCCTTAAGTGTGGGATGAGGGAGGACAGTGTGTGCGTGTGTGTGTGTGTGTGTAAACCTCAGTCTTTACTTTTTTTTAATCTTTTGGCGGTGCAGCACGGCATGTGTGATCTTGGTTCCTCAACCGGGGATCAAACTCATGCCCCCTACATTGTTAAAACTCTGCACTGTCTTAACCACTGGACCACCAGGGAATTCCCTTGGTCTTTACTCTTAGAGACTGACTGATTGAAGCCCATTCATTTATGGAGGATAATCTGTTTTATGCAAAGTCTAATTTAAATGTTAATCTCATCCAAAAAGTATCTTCACAGCAAATTTGAGACTTCTGTGTGATCAAGTAACTGGGCACCAAGACCTTGCCAAATTGATGCATAAAATAAACCATCACATCCTGCTTCTTCTTTTGCTGAAGTGTCTGTGTATTCAGAAGTCCACCATGGACTTCCACTCCCTTGCTCCCTGTTAGGCTCAGGGTCCAGAGACCACCTTGCCTCCTCTTCTCCCTTCTCTGTGCTTCCTGGCTCCTACCCAGCCCCTCCTTCCTTTAAGCCACACACTGTAATTCTCCCATTTTTAAGATGGGACCCATTCTCCCTCAGCTACTGCCACTTTTTTCTACCCAACTGTTTCCACTACCTCACCTCCTTTCTCTCTCCAAACTACCCCATCCCAGCAGCTCTACTACCTCTGTTTTGCTCAGGGGGCCTCTGTACCAAAGACTATGGGTCAGTGCTCTTATCAGTGGTTTTTCCTCATTTCATTTGATCTTGCAGCAGCACTTATCCTCATTGACTATCCCTCTTTCTTGAAAACACCTTTGCCTGCATGGGATTCCAAGGCTCAGCAGTGCCCAGACTTCTCTCCACCTCAAAGTGGCTGCTCCTTCTCCTCCCCCTACCCCCTTCCCCCTTTCCTCTTTTTCCCTCTTTTCCCCTCTGGATCTCTCTCCTCTCTTTCTAGTCTCCAAAGCTAGTGTGGCCAATTCAACTCCTCCAAGACAGCTCCCCTACCCATGCTAGTCTATCCTAGGATCTCAACTCCTATTGTGTGCTGTGACAACAGATTTCCACCTCTAGCCTTGGCCTTCTTCCAGAACCATCATAGCTATTTGTCTTGAGCATTTCAGACCTAGCAAGTCCAAAACTCATCTTTGTCTCCCAACCCCTTCCCAGAAACTGTTTTGCAGTTTCCTGGGCAGACTCTCCAATCACCCAACTAGGGCCAAAACTACAGACGTTTCTCACTCCTTTAACACCCAGTAGCACGCCATGGAGGAAACCACTACTGCTCACCAGCCTCACCTCCACCAGCTGACTCTGGAATAGGCCATGTCCTGCTTGCATTTCTGTGGCTGCTTCAAAAATAGCCTCTGCCTCCCTCCATTCAGATCCAATCTGCTCTGCACAGTGATAATGATAAAATTAAAATGCCATCAAGCCATGCCCTCACTTGAAAACTTCTAAGTGTAAAATTCATGGTCACTCCATTCCAGTCTCCCCTTTCTCTAGCCAGGGGACAAGCATCCTTCTTTATGGCCTTTGCATATGCTGTTCCTCTGCTGGAATGATCTTCTTGCACACCTCTGTTCAATTTGCCCTTCACCTGCTCTCTGCTCAAATGTTATCTTATGAAGGTCCTATTTAACCACCCTAGCAGGCTCCTTCTTACCTTGTTTTATTTTTTCATGCCATCTATTCATTTGATTCCTCTTCTAGCTCCTAAAAGCCAAGACTGTCTATCCACTATGATCTCCCCAAGGTTGACAAAATTGGTGGCACACAGCAAGCACTTTATAAAAATACATTCAATCAGCAACACAATAGAAACCAAATGAAACATTACTTGTGAGATGGCTCAATGGTCCTTAAGTAGCATTTACATTCAGGGTTTTCTTTCTGTTGCTTTACTCGTGGTATCTGTCATAATCCCATTTGATGTCAAAGAAAGTACCTTCCCACGGTCTCCAGTTGCCTCCCCACCTCCACCCCAAGCTGACACACCATGGCCCTCACTCACTAACTGCTTCCCTGTGCTTCTACATGTTTAGGGCCTTTGTTGTCATGGTGGCTTCCACTTGGGACCGTTTTTACCCATGCTTGGGCTTGATCAACTCCTTCATCTCAGATGTCACCATCACAATGGAACCTGCCCTGACCTCTTTCTTAATACTGTGACCATCCCCAGCTCATCCCCAGCATCCATTACCTGATATTGCTCAACGTTCTTCTTCCTCTGCAGTGCGAATCAAACATAGCAGATCACGTTATTGATTTTGTCCTGCCCTTCTCACCGATCCCCTCAGCCAATTGTGTTCACAGATGCACCCTGAGAACCTGGAATAGAACCTAGCACCATGAATGCCTAGTGAGTACTCAGTACACATTTGTCAAATGACTGAATGGCCCCACACATTCAGTAAGATAGACAGCATTATCCATTTTTTGGGTGAAGAAACTGAGGCACAGAAAGGTTAAGTATAGCCAAGATCATCTGGTTAGGAGTTGATGAGGCAGGTTTTAACCTGGGTGAGCTGACTCATAACCACTGTATTGAGCAAAATGCAGTAAATAAACACAAAGCTTCGAAGAGATAGTTCACAGAGAGGTGTCAGTTCAGGGGAAGGAACTAGATAGGACTGATCTGATGCTGTGAGTTAGGGATTTCTGGGCTCTGAATTTACCTGCTTTAGAACAGCAGTGGACAGAACTATGAGCTCAGATTACCAACACTTAACAGGTAGTTCCCTCACCCAACCGATCACAGGGCTGGGAACTCAGGCATATAGGATCTGGACTTTTAGAGCAGGCTGCACTATTTGCCAAAGCACCTTAGTCTGACCTGCCTTGGCTAATCCTTGTTTCCTCCCCTGACTCTCCTCCAAGCCATGGTGCCTGGATGGTGCTCCTGAGAAAGGGGTGCACATGAGTTCTGTTGAATCCAGTTAAATCTGAAGGGGGTAGTTCCCACTGGTATCTGCAGGTTCCAGGGAGATGGGAGACCCTGCCTGCACCTGGCTGTCATTTGGGGGACCAATCACTGTTCACAAAAATGAATTTTACTCCTTTATCTCCTGCAAAAGTCACAGAATCCAAGCATATCCCAAACGGTGGCTCCCTGTTAACTCCCTTACTCAGGAATGATTATTTGTTATTTAGAGGAAGAAACAAAAGGCTCCCAAGTCCTTGAAATGAGGAAAGCAATGCCAAGAAATCCAGTTCCAGACCCCGCCTTGGTGGTCCAGTGGTTTAGATTCTGTGCTTCCAATTCAGAGGGTGCAGGTTCCACCCCTGGTTGGGGAACTAAGATGCCACATGCCATGCGGCACCACCAAAAAAAATAAATAAATAAATACAATTTCACGGTCCTTCCGCCTCTTTGACATCTGCTCAACCAGCCTACTTCCTTTCTTTAGGGGAACTGGTATTGTTCTGCTTGATCTGACCGGACATCAGTTATCTGCAGTAGTGTATCCTCTCTAGTCTGTCTGCACGCTCAGTCATGGCAAGAATACTGGAGTGCCATTTCCTCCTTCAGGGGATCTTCCAGACCCAGGAATCCAATCCGCATATGCAGTGGCTCCTGCATTGGCAGGCGGATTCTTTACCAATTCTTACCACTGAGCCACCTGGGAAGCTCATCCTCTTTAGCAGATAGTCATCTCTTTGCCTTCTTCTATGGGAAAGTTCAACTTCAGTGCTCAGCAGATGAAAAAAGAGAAGTGTTGGTGTCGATCAGCTCTGCTCAGGACCTCCAGACATGCTTTCTCCCAAGCTCCAGAACCTGGAAGATTAAGGATGGTCCCAGGAAGACCTGTCTTCGAGCTACATGTTCAGCATAGTATAGTGGCAAGGAGTCCAGAGGCCTTTACTTCCTGGTCTTCGCTGCGCTCGACTTCAAGTCAAAGTCCATTAGCCCGTTCCCCTGACCCAGTGTGAACAGCTAGCTACACCCTACACTTAAGGGAGCAATAAGCACCCGACCACCCACTGGGGGCCAGGACGGACCGAAGTCCCTCTGGGCCCTCCCTGGGTTGTCCTGATGCCCAGAAGGGTCGTGTAACGAATAGCTGTGAAACTCCGCAAACCCTCCGAAAGCCAGGGCATCCGGATAGAGGCCAGAGGAGGGAGGTGAGTCTTCCTTTCCCGAGCTTTCCTCGCCTCTCCGGCGGCCGCGGGTCGAGAGTAGAGGAGGGGTTTGGGCTGGAAGGTTGGGCCTGCAGGCGTGGGGTGGGCGGTGGGGGTGCCACACGGGGATTCTGAAATGTAACGGCCCGCGGCGCGCCGCAGCCTTCTTCCACCGCTCCCCTCCCAACTCCAGCATTCAGCCTCGGCTCCCGGATCGGCCCTTCTGGGAGTAAACAAGCCCCTTGTCCCAGAGGGGTGAACAGAGAAGAGAGGAGCCCCAAGACCAACCTTCCCACACCGGCGGCCGCCCACAGCAGGGCGCACCCGCGCGAGCCCTCCCGCTGACCCGGCTCTCTGCCCCGCCGCTCCGCCGCCCGCCTCCAGGCGCGGTCCCCGACGCGCCTTCGAGGCCCCTGCCTCCCGCCCCGCCTCGACGCGCGCCCCCGGCGCAAGCCCGCGGGGAGGCCCGGCAGAGGCGGCTTGACGGACCACAAAGCCCCCGGCCAGGCGCCGGGGCCGGGGCGCGCGCGAAGCGGGGCGTGGCCGGGCGGGGCGCGCCGGCCGGGCCGGGCCGGGGGTGTCGAATGTCACCCCTAGCGCACACCTCGGCCGGGGGGCGGAGGAGAGAACCACTGAGATGCGGAGACCTCCGCGGTCCTAGAGCGGAGCAGGAAGTGTCCCAGGGGAGGGAGCCGGAGGGCTTCGGCCTTTCCTTTCCTCAGCGTCCGGCGGGCTCCGGAGGCGGTCAGGCCTGTACGGCCCGCCAACTGGGACTCGGCGCGGAGGTGAGTGCGGCCCGGCGGCCCCGGCTTCTGCGGCCCGCGCACGCGACCGCGCGCTCCGCGGCCCCCTGGCTCCCAGCCCCGCGCGCTCCGGCCTCCCTTCACAGAGCTGGGCTCTGAATCTCTGGGCAGGGGGATGAGACGACACAAATGTTTTTCAGGCGCCTGCATTTGATCCCACTTCTTCCCTCTTAAGCGGAGCCGCGGTTTTCTGGATGAGCAGGAGACGGGGTCTTGGCTAGCCGGGGACAGAGTGGCCCTCGCAGAGAACCCGCCTCAGGAAGGACACCCGGGAGACCGGGCTGGAAGGATGAGGAGCTGCCGCCGTAGACTTCCGCCGCAGGAGGGCTTTGAGGTAGACGCTGAGAAGGAGTTCCGTGCTGTGAGGTGAGGAGCCGGGAGCTGGCGAGAGTGGAGGTGGGTGCGGGTGTATAGGGAGGGAAAAGGGAGAGAAGCCTGGATCAAAGGAAAGCTTGCCCCTTTCCCTGGCATGCGGTATGCTCGTCCCCTTCCCTTTCAGCTCCTCCAGCTCCGTTCCTTCTCGTAGAGCTGCTTTTAAGTACGCCCCGCCCCCTGTTGGATCCTCTTGAATTAATCAACGTTAATTCATTCATCACTCATCATTTCTGAGCTTCCTACGTGCCGGTGCCAGGGTGACAGGAACACGGCTCTCTGGTTAGGGATGATGGGCTAAGCCCAGAGCCAGATGCCTCAGAGTACTAAGGGTGGGTGCAGACCTGAGGAACCTCGAGGCCCTGGAGGTGTGTGATGGCCGAGTTCAGGGAAGGTGGAGTTGAGTAAGGCTGAGATTGGGTGTCAGATGCATGAGCAGACACTGGAGGAAATCCGGTGGTGGGGCAAACTGTAATGTGTGCTGGCATGCTGGGGAGCCTCCTAAACCCGGTGTTGAGAGCAAAGGACCACATCCAAGGATCTCAGAGGCCTGATGGTGGGGGAAGGGGCTGTGTGGACCGTATTTGCCATTCGTTTTCCCTGGGTCCCGTACTCTGGTTTAGTGGCTGCTGCTCTGATGTTGCCCTGCATATGTTCACTGAGGAGATGCAGGGGCTCCTGAGCCCCTTCTCTGCATATGTGGAGGCTGTGCCATTAGTGCCCCACCTCTGTCCTGCCTGGGGAAGGTCTGTGAGGTGTGTGTGGTTTTCTTCATTGTGGTTTGAAGATGACAAGAGAAGAGAAGACAAGATGGGTGGAGGCCAGGTCGAAGGTCCAGACATCTTTAAATATATACTGAAGTTTACTATTCAGAATTACTATTCAGTAATACTATTCACTATTTACTTTAGTGAATTGGGTGGAAGCTCCTTTTAAAACACTGGTGCTTTTAAATACTTACTGTTATTTTTCTCTAGTAAACTCAGGATGTGCCTCTTTTGACTCTCCCCATCTCTTGTTTGGGGGCTTCCCTGGTGGCTCAGCAGTAAAGAATCTGCCTGTAATTCAGGAGATGCAGGTTAGATCCCTGGGTCGGGAAGATCCTCTGGAGGAGGGCATGGCAACCCACTCCAGTATTGTCGCCTGGAGAATCTCCATGGGCAGAGGAGCCTGGCGGGCTTCAGTCCACTACTTCACAAAGAGTTGGACACAACTGAGCATGCACGCACGCATCTTTTGTCTGGGTGTTTTCTGGGCTGTCTGCTTTCTTCCCTGCTTCCTGGTGCATGCTCCACTGAGCAAGGCTCACTCTCTCTGTGTTGGTCTAACTCTGATAGCACTCACTACCAGCAGGGTGAATTTCCTGTCCTGGATCAGCTTTGAAGGCTTTTCCTGTGCGTGTCTGTCTTTGTCTTTTCAGCTCATTTTGTAAAGGTCTCAAGGACAAGGACGGTGACTTTGGCTCTGAAGCCTCAAGATAGCGGCCTTCTCAACTCGTCCATTTCAGGTCTCTTCAAGGAGGACCTGGCCATCGAAGGTACCACAGAATGTTAATTACCATCTCTCTCCTGCATGCGGCCCCATTGGTCTCCTGGGATGCTTGAAACACCAGTGCCACGTTGAAATGTCACTGCTTTTCTCCTGGACTGCCTGCCTTGTTCATCCAATCCTCAGTTAGGGAAATCATATAATGATGCTTTTGGGAATGGGTTTGTTCCTTCTCTGCCTTTGTGTAAGGATCATCCACACTGACACTTGTCACATATCCTGGTGCTTCTCCCAAAGGCTGATCTCTATGGGCTTTTTCACTTTTCCCATCACCACCCCCAAAAAACTACTACAGGAGACCAGAACATTGAAGCCAGTGATTTCTGTTTGGAAATAGGGTCGTCTTCTGCTGCTGACCCCCATCAAATCCCATCATGCCCACAGCCCTGTGCCCCCGAGTCTTGGCTCCAAAGGAAAGTGAGGAGCCCAGGAAAATGAGGAGCCCACCGGGAGAGAACCCTTCCTCCCAGGGTGAGCTTCCCAGTCCCGAGTCCTCCCGCCGCCTCTTCCGACGTTTCTGCTACCAGGAGGCTGCAGGCCCCCGGGAGGCCCTACACCGCCTCTGGGACCTGTGCCGGGGCTGGCTGCGACCTGAAAGGCACACCAAGGAGCAAATCCTGGAGCTGCTGGTGCTGGAGCAGTTCTTGGCCATCCTGCCCCGGGAGGTCCAGGGCTGGGTGCGGGCCCAGGAACCTGAGAGTGGTGATCAGGCTGTGTCCGCTGTGGAGGCCCTGGAACGAGAGCCGGGGAGACCCTGGCAATGGGTGAGGAGAGGGAGCTGGGCTAGGCTGGCTGGGAGGATGGGAAGGGAGAGGGAGAGAGTGGGGCTGGGCAGCAGATGTGGAGAGGGTGGCCACCTTGTGCTTTGATGCTTTGGTGGGGTCACATATTCCCTGGCCAAGAATGAGGAATTCCATCTAGAGCCATGTGCTTTCATTATGTCCACGTTGAAGTTTGATAACCCCAAAAGACAGAATCCATTACCTAAAGGCTCTAATTTGTGACACGGTTATGTCATCCCTCTTTAAGGTGGGTCTGTGCTTCTAGTGGTTGAGTTAATGGTCAGCAGGCCCAGGGAGTGGGAAGTTTGCCCAGTCCCTGGCACAATTGCTGGTCCTCATCTGGCCAGGGACCTCTCCACCGAGCTCTAAAGAGCCCTCTCTGGGATTGCAGCTCAAGCACTGTGAAGACCCTGTGGTGATTGACGATGGGGACAGCCCTCCAGACCAAGAGCAAGAGCAGCTGCCAGCAGAGCCCCACAGTGACCTTGCAAAGAGCCAGGATACCCAGCCAATAGCTCTGGTTCAGAGCCCTGGGCTTCCAAGCAGGCTCTCAGGCCAGCTCAGCGGGAACCCAGGTAGGGTGCCCATGGGAGTGGGGGAGGGGCGTTCGTACCTGACCCTGTGCACTCGGAAGTAGCTCTTGACATTTTTGGTTCTCTCCTGCCCCCTGAGTGGCTCTGAACCTTTTTCAGGGTCTGGTCGTTCCCTAGAACAATTCAATGAGAATCTCATGAGAGTGTCCTCTTCGTGGTGCCAGGTCTGCCCAGAGGGACCTCTACTGTGAGTAGGTGTTTTTTGAGACTGCATCATCTCGGTGCTTTGAGGGTGCATCTCTGAGTTTGTTTTGTTGGTTTGGAGACAGCTGGGCACCATCACTGTCCAAATAGGGCCTGCGCGGGGAGCTGAGTATAGCCATGTCCTTTTATCTCTCTGAACATCTCTTTTCTCAGCTAAATAGCTTCTGCTCTGAAGATTTTATAATGTTGAAAGAAAATATAAAAATGCCCCCTAGGGAACGGGTGATATCTTTAGGACTTGGGGCATGAATGGTGGCTAGCCATGTCTGTACAAAGTGCACTAATGGCCACAAGCAGTTGGCTTTGGCAGCAGATACACTTGGCTTTTAATCCTCCAGCTATGACCCAGGTCATGCTTCTAAACTCTGCAAGCCTCAGTGTCCTAGTCTGTCCAATGGAGATAATCTCAATAAAGTGAATCACATGAACTTGTGGTTTTCCGGTACATAAGAAATTTTTGTTTACACTGTAGTTTGTTACATGCACAATAACATTTATGTCTCAAAAAATTGTACTTATTTTAATTGAAAATATTTTATTGTTAACCATTGTGTGAGCCTTCAGCAAGTTGAAATCTTTTTGCTGATGAAAGTTCTTGCCTCCATGTCGGTGGCTGCTGACTCATCAAAATGGCAGTTGCTGAAGGTTGGGGTAACTGGCAGTGTCTTAAAATAAGACAGTAATTAACTTTTGCCTCATCGATTGAATCATTCCTTTCAGGAACAATTTTTCTGCAGTATATAATGCTGTTTCATAGCATTTTACCCACAGAATTTCTTTCTTTTTAAAATAGAATCAGTCCTCTCACTGTCATTGCTGTATCAGTTCAGTTCATGTAATATTCTAAAGCTTTTGTTGCCATTTCACCACCAGTTTTCATAGCATCTTTACCAGGAGTAGATGTCATTTCAAGAAACTGCTTTCTCTACTCATCCATAAGAAGCAACTCTTCAAGTTTTATCCTAAGATTTTCACAATTCAGTCACATCTTCAAGCTCCACTTCTAATTCTGTTTCTTTGCTGTTTCTACCACATCTGCCATCTCTTCCTCCACTCAAGCCTTGAACCACTCAAAGTCATCCATGAGGACTGGTGTCAACTTCTTTCAAACTCCTGTTGTGTTGATGTTGATATTTTGGTATCTTCCCATGAGTGATTTTTTTTTCTGGCCATGCCGGCTTGTGGGATTTTTGTTCCCCGACCAGCTGTTGAACCTGAGCCCTGGTAGTGAAAGCGCTGAGTCCTAACCGCTGGTGGTGGTGGTTTAGTCACTAAGTTGTGTCCAACTCTTATGACCCCATGGACTGTAGCCTGCCAGACTCCTCTGTCCATGGGATTCTCCAAGCAAGAATACTGGAGTGGGTTGCCATTTCCTTCTCCAGGGGATCTTCCTGATCCAGGGATCGAATCTGCATTGCAGACAGATTCTCTACCAACTGAGCTATGTGGGAAGCCCCTAACTACTAGACCACCGGGAATGTTCTCATGAATGTTCTAATGGCATCTAGAATAGTGAATCCCTTCCAGGAGATTTTTAGTTTACTTTGTTCAGATCCGTCAGAAGAATCACTGTGTATGGCAGCTATAGCTTTGTGAAATGTATTTCTTACCTTAAATAATAAGACTTGAACGTTGAAACTACTTTTTGATCTATGAGCTTCAGAATGGATGTTGTGTTAGTAGGCATGAAAACAACATTAATCTTGTATATCTCCATCAGAGATCTCTTGGGTGACTATTCAAAAAGCAGTACTATTTTGAAAGGAATCTTTATTTCTGAGCAGTAAGTCTCAACAGTGGGGCTTAAAATATTCAGTAAACCATGTTGTAACCAGATGTGCTGTCATCTAGGCTTTGTTCCATTTATAGAGCACAGGCGGAGTGGCTTTAGCATAAATCTTCAGGGTCCTAGGAGTTTTGGAATGGTAAATGAGCATTGGTTTCAACTTACAGTCACCAGCTGCATTAGTGCCTAACAAGAGAGTCAGCCTGTTCTTTAAAGCTTTGAAGCCAGGCATTGCCCTTTCTTTAGCTATGAAAGTCCTATGTGGCATCTTCTTCCATTATAAGGCTGCTTTATCCACACTGAAAATCTGTTGTGCAGTGTAGGCACCATCGTTAGTGATCTTAACTTGATCTTCTGGATAACTTGTTGTTTCACCTTGCACTTTTATGTTATGGAGAAGAGCTTTTTTTCTTGAACCTTGTGAACCAGCATTTGCTAGTTTCAAACATTTTATTTATGGTTTTTTTACCTCTCTCAGCCTTTGTAGAATAAAAAGAATTACGGCCTTGTTCTGGATTAGGTTTTGGCTTAAGGGAATGTTGTGGCTTGTTTGATCTATCCAGACCACTAAAACTTCCACTGTATCAGCAATAAGGCTATTGCACTTTCTTGTGTGTTCATTGGAATAGCACTTTTAATTTCTCGCAATAACTTTTTGTTTGCATTCACAACTTAGCTATTTGATGCAAGAGGCCTAGCTTTTAGCCTGCCTCAGCTTTTTTTATTTTTAGTATTTATTTATTTGGTTGGTGGCATGCAGAATCTTTAATTGCTGCATGCAAACTCTTAGTTGCTACTTGTGGGATCTAGTTCCCTGACCAGGGATTGAACCCAGGCCCCCTACATTGGGAGTGCAGTCTTAGCCACTGGGCCGCACAAGGGACATCCCTCAGTTTGTTTCAGCTTTTGATATGCCTTCCTCCCTGTTTTAAATCTTTTAATGTGAGAGGTATGTGGCTCTTCCCTTCATTTGAACACTTAGAGGCCATTGTAGGATTGTTCATTGGCCTTATTTCAGTATTGCTGTGTCTCACTGAACAGAGGTCCAAGAAGAGGGAGAGAAATGAGGGAGCCAGCACAACACACACATTTATCTGTTAAATTTGCTGTCTTATGTGGGCATAGTTTATGGCCCCCCAAACAATTACAATAGTAACCAAAGTTACTGTATAGTAATAGTAATCAAAGATCACTGATCACAGGTCACTGTGACAAATAAGATAATAATGAAAAAGTTTGAAATACTATGAGAACTCTCAAAATGTGACTCAGAAACGAAGTAAGCAAATGCTGTTGGGAAATTGGCACCAGTAGGATTGCTTTGATTCAGAGTTGCCAAAAAATCTTTACTTTTTAAAACACATAATATCTGCAAAGTGCCATAAAATGAGGTATCCCTGGCTACCCATAAAATACTGACTAGGGGGCCTCAGTTGCCCATGAATTTTTTTTTTTTTTGGCTATACTATGGTGTTCGCACTCTTAGTTGTGGCATGCAAACTCCTAGGGTTTTTGGTTTTTTAATTTTACCTATTTCTTTTTGCCTGTGCCAGGTCTTTGTTGCTGTGAGGGTTTTTCTCCAGTTGCGGTACATGGGCTTTTCATGCAGAGCCCAGACCCTAAGATGTGTTTCAGTAGTTGCAGCACATGAGCTCAGTAGTTGTAGTTCCCAGACTCTAGAGCGCAGGTTCAGTAGTTGTAGTGCACAGACTTAGTTGCTCCAAGACTTGTGGAATCTTCCTAGACCAGGGATTGAACCTGTGTCTCCTGCATTGGCAGGTGGATTCTTTGCCACTGAGCCACCATGAAAGTCCAGGGGGTTTTTTTGTTTAAGATTTTTTTTTTTATTGCTGCACCGTGTAGCATGTGGGATCTAGTTCCCTAATCAGCGATTGAATCTGAGCCCCTACATTGGGAGCATGGAGTCTTAAACACTGGACCACCAGGGAAGTCCCCTGTCCATGATTTTTAGTTGTAATCACCATGGAAAAAAATTGCTGCTCTCAGGTTGAAGAGAGTGACCTGTATGGTGTGAGGGTTAGCTCAGGTGGACTTATCACTTTGTATACAGTTATAGATGGCAGAAGAAAGTATAAGGAGACCAGAAATCCATTCTTGGTGATTCACAGAAATTGTCTTTACTGTAATAAGCTTTGGAGTGTAGAAAAGTTACATATTACATTTCTTTATGTGTGAAACTATACTGATTTTTGTACAAATCAAATAAACTCCAACCGTTCCTTGGTTAAAAGTCAAGACAGATGTGGTAGTGTTTTTGGGCTGCTGTAATACAGTCCCACAGACTGGACAGCTGAAACAACAGAAATTTCTATGTCCTAACATGGTCTTTGTTATGTATGTCTGTGTCTTAATCTCCTCTTCTTATGAGAGCATCAAGCAGACTGGATTAGGGCTCACTCCCATTACCTCATTTTAACTTAATTACTGCTTGAAAAATCCTATGTCCAAATATATTCCCGTTCTGAGGTATTGGGGGTTGGGACTTTAATATGAATTCAGTGGAGATGCAATTCAGCCCACAACCACAGTCATGAGAAACAACCATTTGCCCAGATAAACAATGCTTCCCAGGTGGCACTAGTGGCAAAGAACCCACCTGCCGTTGCAGGAGACCCAAGAACTGCAGGTTCAGTCCCTGGGTTGGGAAGATCCCCTAGAGGAGAAAATGGCAACCCACTCCAATATTCTTGCCTGGAGAATCCCGTGGACAGAGGAGCTTGGTGGCCTATAGCCCATAATGTTGCAAAGAGTCAGACACGACTGAAGTGATTAGCATGCATGCCCATGCCAGCAGCCTGGGTTTTACAGGTTCTACAGGTGTCTATGAGAGGGTCTTAAGGAACTGTGTCAGCCTACTCACTTCCTGGTAGAGTTCTGAGATAAGCCAGCCAGCTGCTGCATGTCAAAAGGGTCAGTGCTGCCATTTCCCTGAGCAACAATAAATGGACAAAGAAAGCATGATGAGAGTTAGCTATTAGCAATACCGTAAACATTCAGGTGATTGATCACTGGGAAGAATTTCCAGTAAAAACCATATAGTTACTAGTCTTGAAGATTTTCCCCAAAATATAGTTTTTATTTAGAGGCTGAAAACTTTTCAAAGTAATCCTCAAAGTATTGATATGCTCATTTATCATGCTGAAAGGTAGGGTAGGGCTGTGTTTTATCCCTTAGAAGGTGGTAGGTATGAGAGCAAAATTAAAACATCCCTTCTTCAAGGGACTTCCTGGGTGGTCCAGTGACAGATACTCTGTGCTCACAATGCAGGTGTTTCAAGTTTGATTCCTGGTCAGGGAACTAGATCCCACATGCTGCAACTAAGAGTTTGCATGCCACAACGAAGATAAAAGATCCAGAGTGCCACAGCTAAGACCTGACACAGCCAAATAAATAATTTTTTTTTTTTTTAATCCCTTCCTCAAATCCATGCCCACCAACCCTGAGCTTCTGGCAGCAGAGTGATGAGGCTGCCTCCCATAGGGAACTGCTCCCCAAATGTCACTGCTGGCTGAGCTGGCTCCTGTCTTAGGTTCTTGTTCCAAGTAGTCACACCTGCCCTGTTTGCAGAAAGCTTTGCATCCCAGGTGTGAAAGGTGAGGAGCATTGGCTTCCATTTGGCACTGATTTTGCATTATGAGCTGGGGTTAATCTGAATTTTCTCTAAACTGAGAGATGATAGTGCATCCTTCCAAGTTTATTCTATAAAGGAGCACTTTGTGAAACACAGCTCATTTGACATGACTGCACCATAGGCCAGGTATATGGCTCACTTCTTGCAGAAGCGCAGGCAGGAGCTTGTCAGGGGAGAGAAATCACATGAGAATATAGCATAGTCTCTTGGTAGCCCAGGATAAGGGAGAGTGAGATGATCCCAATGCTACACTCTACATTTTTTGTGTACATTTTTGTGTGATTAGTGGGTAGGGTATTGATACTCTTCCAGGAGCATCTAATAGAGATAAGAAAGATAGGTTTCCTTAAGGAGCTTTGCAATTTATAAACTTATAAACGCTTAAATTTACATGACACTAGAGTCCCACAAAGTCTTTGTTGCCAATAGCTCTTACTGACCTTTTACTCCGTGGAGTTTTAACCTTTATTTCCCTCATATTATGGATGATAGAGCTGAGGTCCCTGGACCTGCAGGGAGTCACATAGCTGGTTCGTGGCAGAGCCAACTGAATCCCAAGCATTTCGTTTTAAAGCCCACATTGACATGTCTGAAAGCAAAGCAGTAGAAATCCCTGTGGTTTGCAAATGCTTTTTACGTACATCATCTGGTAATCCTCTTTCTACAGGAAAGAAAAGAGACTCAGATTTTTATGGGATTCTTTTCTGATCTCTTTCAGTCCTGCAAGACACTTCCATTCTTCAGGAAGCGAGTTTGAGGGACGCACAGCAGGTGACTACCTTCCAGCTACCCCCGGTGAGTGATTTCTGGGGCAATCACTCATGAGCCTTAGTGCTTGGCACATGTGTTTCAGTATCTGTCATGTACTGTGATGGTTGTTGAACATGATCCAAAGGACATGAAACTCACATTTCTTATTAAAAATTGATATATCTTTGATTAGTGTGACATACAGGGAGATATTGTGAATTTAATATCTAATGAGCCTTGATATGCATCTTGTGAAAAAAAAAAGATGTATATTTTGATATTCAGTGTTGTTTTATCACTGTTGAAGATAGTTGCTGCCGAATGAACTAGAAATCACCATCATGAAATTTTTTTTTTTTTTCGTTTTAAAAAATTTATGGTAGTATAGGTATAACATAAAATATGCTATCTTAACCATTTTTAATATAGTGTTTTTAAGTGTTCAGTAATATTAAACATTGATATTGTTGTGGAGCCAGCCTCTAGTGTTTTTTCATCTGGTGGTGGTGGTGGTTTAGTCTCTGTCATGTCCAACTCTTGAGATCCCGTGGACTATAGCCTGCCAGGCTCCTCTGTCCATGGGATTCTCCAGGCAAGAATGCTGGAGCAGGTTGCCATTTCCTTCTCCATCTGCCCAAGTTGAAATTCCTCGCAAATTAAGTAACTCCCTCCATTCCTCATACCCCCCAGCCCCTTGAAGCCACCATTCTACTACTTCTATAATTTGACTACTCCAGATAGCTCCTATATATGGAATCATACAGCATTTTTCTTTTCATGACTGGCTTATTTCATTAAGCATAATGACCTCAAGGTTCATCCTTGAAGTAACGTGTGCAGAATCTCCTTCCTTTTTAAGGCTGAATAGTATTCCCTGCTATGTATATAGTACATTTTGTCTATCTGTTCATTCATTGATGGACACTTAGGTTGCTTTGACCTTTTGGCTATTGTGAATAATGCTGTTCTGAGATCATGGGTGCACGTGAAATTTATATATTTTTAATTTTTTTACATAACTGTAAATTCACATATAGTTCAATTTACATGAAGTTGAATCTCATACTCACAAGAGATCCCTTACACTTTTGTACTTAAGTATAAGATTGCTTATACTTTTATACTAAATAATATTTGTTATTGTTCAGTCACTAAGTGATGTCTGACTTTTTGTGACCCCATGGACTGTAGCATGCCAGGCTTTCTTGCCTTCACCACTTCCTGGAGTTTGCTCAAACTCTTGTCCATTGAGTCAGTGATGCCATCCAACCATTTCATCCTCTTGTCACCCCCCTTCCTTTCCTGCCCTCAGTCTTTCCCAGCATTAGAGTCTTTTCCGTTGTGTCCGCTCTTCACATCAGGTGGCCAGAGTTTTGGAGCCTCAGCTTCAGCACCAGTCCTTCCAGTGAGTATTCAGAACTTATTTTCTTTAGGATTGACTGGTTTGATCTCCTTCCAGTCTAAGAGACTCTCAAGAGTCTTCTCTCGCACCACAGTTTGAAAGCATCGGTTCTTCAGCACTCAGCTTTCTTTATGGTCCAACTTACATCCATCCATACATGACTGCTGGGAAAGCCATAGCTTTGACTATACGGAACTTTGTCGCCAAAGTGATGTCTCTGCTATTTATTTATTTATTTTTTTTTTTCCCCAGGTTCCTCCATCCTTTTTTTTTTTTAAATTTTATTTTTACTTTATTTTATTTGCCATACATTGACATGAATCCATCACGGGTGTATACGAGCTCCTAAGTCTCTGCTATTTAATGTGCTGTCTGTGTTTGTCATAGCTTTCCTTTCAAAGATCAAGTATCTTTTCATTTCATGGCTGCAGTCACCATCCACAGTGATTTTGGAGCCCAGGAAAATAAAGTCTGTCGTTGTTTCCATTGTTTCCCTATTTGCCATGAAGTGATGGGATTGGATGCCATGATCTTAGTTTTTTGAATGTTGAGTTTTAAGCCAACTTTTTCACCCTCCTCTTAGAGCCTCTTTAGTTCCTTTGTGCTTTCTGCCATTAGGGTGGTGTCTTCTGCATATCTGGGTTATCGATATTTCTCTCATATTTCACATGTAAGGTAATGTTCAAAATCCTTAAAGCTAGGCTTCAACAGTAGGTGAACCAAGAATTTCCAGATGTAGAAGCTGGATTTAGAAAAGGCAGAGGAACTAGAGATGAAATTGCCAGCATCCACTGGATCATAGAACAAGCAAGGGAATTCCAGTAAAATGTCTACTTCTGTTTCATTGACTACACTAAAGCCTTTGACTGTGGATATAACAAACTATGGAAAGTTCTTAAATGGCAACATCTTGTGAAAATATACAGTGTCACAACTAGCGAATTGACATGGATACATAAAGGATACAGATCATTTGCTTCATTGGAGAATCCTTCATTTTGCCTTTTATAGCCAAACCCACTTCTCTTTTACACCATGCTCTCATCTTTCTCTGACAACTATTAACTATTAACTTGTTTTACATCTCTGTAACATCTCTGTAACATCTTGTCATTTCAAGAAAACTACATGAATGGATTCATACAGTATGTAACATTTGGAATTTACAGCATAATTCTGTGGAGCTTCAGCCAGGGTTTTGCATGTATCAGTAGTCTGTTCCTTTTGTAGTGCTGAGTAGAATGTCTTGGTATGGCTATACTACAGTTTGTTCAACCAGTCACCCATTGAAGGACATCTTGGTTGTTTCTAGTTGGGGCTCTCTTGCTGATCCTGCTCACAGTGCCAGTTGTCTCGCTTTTCACACTGTCCACACTGTTCGCTGAACCCAGGGTAGGCAAGGCACAAGCTAAGAGGCTGGAAGAAGACTCGAGGAGCCGTAGGAACTGCAGACACGCTTATTCTCTCCTGGCTGGCATGACAGCCGTAATTCAGCCTCTCTCCTGGCTGGCATGGCAGCGGTAGCAGCAGCCACAATGTAATCATAATGTAGCCATAACAGAGCCATAATATAATCTCATAGAACATAATCATGATGTTCCTCCAGCATGGCCCCAGTGTCGCTTCAGCCAGAGTGTTTCATGGTGAAGCTCATACAGGGATACCCCACAGAGTAGCCAAGGGAGTGCCTCATGAGTGCATGTGCAGTGCTGTAAAAATGATTTCAGCTGTTAATAGTCATTATTTACAAAATGTGAGGCGAGAGAGCCTGAATACAGCCATCTTGGCTAGTTTGCTCTCTCCCCACAGGGGCCATTTTGCATAAAGCTGCTGTAAGTATTTGTGTACAGGTTTTGTGTGAGTGTCAGTCTTTGTTTCTTTGGGATAAATGCTCAGGCATGCAGTTGTTAGGTTTAATGGGAAGTGCATGTTTAGTTTTGTAGGGAAACTTATTTTCCAGAGTAACTTCCTTTTCAAGAGGAACTGTTCACTTTGCATTCCTGTGACCTATGTATTGTCTACATCCTCTCACCGTTTGTTGTTGTCACTTTTTTTTAGCTATTCTGATAAGTGATATTGTGGTTTAAATTTACATTTCCCTCATGGCTAATAATTGCATTTCCCTCTTTACAGTTTGGGGAACACTGGCATTTTTATCATCTGAATCTTCCAATCTGTGAATGCAATATTCATTTACTTTTTTAAAAATTTATTTCATCACTGTTATATAAATTCTTAGTATATACATTTTGTACATGTTTTGTTAGATTTAGACCTAGGTACTTCACTTTATCAGCAGTTGTAAATTATAATGTATTTAAAATTGTGGTGACAACACATTTATTTATAGGATAAGAAACATGCTTGATTCTTGTAAGTTTATTTTGTATTCTGAGACCATGCTGGAATCGTTGGTCAGTTTAAGAAGGGATTTGGTGGGGTTTTTGTTTTTGTTTTTAATTTTAAGCAGTCCTGGATTTTCTGTGTAGACAATTATGTCATCTGCAAATAAGGGCAGTTTTATTTCTTTCTTTTCAGTTTTTCTTTCATTTCCTTCTCTTGCTCTATTCCACTGGATAGAACTTCCAGCATAATGTTGAATAGCAGGGGCAGGAATAAACCTCCATCTTTGCCCTATTCCCCATCTTAGGGGGAAAGCATTTAGTCTTTCACAGTTAAGCATATTAGCTGTAAAATTTAAATAAATTCTCTTTATCAAGTTGTCCAAGTTTCTTACTTAATTCCTGTTTTTCTGGAGTTTTTATTATGTGTGATTGTTGAATTTGTCAAAACCTTTCCTTTATCAGTTGATCATGTGAATTTTCTTTAGACTGTTAATATTGTGGATTATATTGGTTGACTTTTGAATTTGAACCAGCTTTTCTTCCCTGAAATAAATGCTTTCTTGTCATTCATGACTTCTTGGTGTGAAATTCTCTTTATATATTGCTGAATTTTATTTGCTATTATGTCATTAAGGATTTTTTATTCTTTATTCATGAGAGATGTCTGTCAGTGGTTTTTGTTTTCTTTACTGTCTTTGCCTAAATTGGCCAGGGTAATACTAGCTTCTGAAGATTAACTGTAAAGTATTCCCTCTTCTTGTTTCTTAAAAGAGATTGTGTAGAATTAGTGTTCATTCTTTGAATGTTTGGTAGGATTCTTTAGGGAAACTACATGAACTATAGAGGTTTGAGGGTGGAGTGGGGTGTGTGTGGTATTTTAATTATAGAGTCAACTTCCTTAATGGTTATAGGACGGTTCATACTATCTATTTCACAGTGGAAGAGTTGTGGTAATCTGTGTTTTTCTTTTCCTTTTTTAAAAATATTTATCTATATTTATTTGGCTGCATCAGATTTTAGTTCCAGCATGCAGGATCTACATTGCAAGGCAAAAGCTTGAGTTATGGCACACGTCCTCTAGTATTTGTGCGCTCTCAGTTGGCCCCAAGGCATGTGAGATCTTAGTTCCCTGACCAGGGATCAAAACTGTGTCTCCTTCATTGGAAGACAGTATTCTTAACTGGTAAACCACCAGCTGCTACTACTGCTGCTGCTAAGTCGCTTCAGTCGTGTCCAACTCTGTGTGACCCCATAGACAGAAGCCCACCAGCCCCATAGATGGAATCCCAGCCCTATCTTTGGGATTCTCCAGGCAAGAACACTGGAGTGGGTTGCCATTTCCTTCTCCAGTGCATGAAACTGAAAAGTGAAAGGGAAGTCGCTTAGTCGTGTCCGACTCCTAGCGATCCCATGGACTGCAGCCTACCAGGCTCCGCCATCCATGGGATTTTCCAGGCAAGAGTACTGGAGTGGGGTGCCATTGCCTTTTCCGGTAAACCACCAGGGAAGTCCCCAAATGTAAGCATTTCTTAAGTAAGCATTTTCATGCTATCCTGCTTTAACAACATCCCACAAATTTTAGTACAGTGTGTTTTTGTTTTATTATCAATCACTTTAGTGTATTTTTAAATTCTCTTGAGCCTTATTCTTCACCATACTTTAGAAGTGTGGTATTCAGTTTCCAAAGATTTGAAATTTTTCCTTTTATCTTTCTATTATTGATTTCTAGTTCAGTTTCATTGCTTTCAGAGAACATATTGTATGATTTCAAATTTGTTGGGAGTTTCTCTTCTTCCAGGATTTGATGATCCAGTAGAGGGTTGTCTTGTTTATATTCTGTGAGCATTTAAATTGAACATCAGGGAATTCACGGTTCACGTATTGCTGAAGCCTGGCTTGGAGGATTTTGAGCATTACTTTACTAGCATGTGAGATGAGTGCAATTGTGTGGTAGTTGGAGCATTCTTTGGCATTGCCTTTCTTTGAAATTGGAATGAAAACGGACCTTTTCCAGTCCTGTGGCCACTGCTGAGTTCTCCAAATTTGCTGGCAGATTGAGTGCAGCACTTTCACAGCATCATCTTTCAGGATTTGAAACAGTTCAACTGGAATTCCATCACCTCCACTAGCTTTGTTCGTAGTGATGCTTTCTAAGGCCCACTTGACTTCACATTCCAAGATGGACTGGAAGAAACACAAGCTGGAATCAAGATTGCCGGGAGAAATATCAATAACCTCAGATATGCAGATGACACCACCCTTATGGCAGAAAGTGCAGAGGAGCTAAAAAGCCTCTTGATGAAAGTGAAAGAGGAGAGCGAAAAAGTTGGCTTAAAGCTCAACATTCAGAAAACAAAGATCATGGCATCCGGTCCCGTCACGTCATGGGAAATAGATGGGGAAACAGTGTCAGACTTTATTTATTTGGGCTCCAAAATCGCTGCAGATGGTGACTGCAGCCATGAAATTAGAAGACGCTTACTCCTTGGAAGAAAAGTTATGTCCAACCTAGATAGCATATTCAAAAGCAGAGACATTACTTTGCCGACTAAGGTCCGTCTAGTCAAGGCTATGGTTTTTCCTGTGGTCATGTATGGATGTGAGAGCTGGACTGTGAAGAAGGCTGAGCACCGAAGAATTGATGCTTTTGAAGTGTGGTGTTGGAGAAGACTCTTGAGAGTCCCTTGGACTGCAAGGAGATCCAACCAGTCCATTCTGAAGAAGATCAGCCCTGAGATTTCTTTGGAAGGAATGATGCTGAAACTGAAACTCCAGTACTTTGGCCACCTGATGTGAAGAGTTGACTCATTGGAAAAGACTCTGATGCTGGGAGGGATTGGGGGTAGGAGGAGAAGGGGACGACCGAGGATGAGATGGCTGGACGGCATCACAGACTCGATGGACGTGAGTCTGAGTGAACTCCGAGAGAGATGGTGATGAACAGAGAGGCCTGGCGTGCTGCGATTCATGGGGTCGCGAAGAGTCGGACACGACTGAGCGACTGAACTGAACTGAACTGAGCATTTAAATTAAAAAAATTTTGCGGTTGTTGAGTGAAGTAGTCTAAAATGTTGCTTAGATCTTATTTTTGATGGTGCTATTGAGTTCTTCTATATTCATACTTCTTTTCTTTTTTAAAAAAATTGCTCTTTTTTTTTTTGTTTACTTTACTGGATCTTTGTTGCGCAGTTCGATTCAGTAGCTTGGTTCTGTCCATCTCTTTGCAACCCCATGGACTACAACATGCCAGGCCTCCCTGTCCATCACCAACTCCCAGAACTTACTCAAACTCATGTCCATTGAGACGGTGATACCATCCAACCATCTCATCCTCTGTCATCCCCTTCTCCTCCTGCCTTCTATCTTTCCCAGCTTCAGGGTATTTTCAAATAAGTCAGTTCTTCCCATCAGGTGGCCAAAGTATTGGAGCTTCAGCTTCAGCATCAGTCATTCCAATGAATATTCAGTGTTAAATTTCTTTAGGATTGACTGCTTTGATCTCCTTGCAAAATGAGGAACTCGCAAGGGTCTTCTCCAACACCACAGTTCAAAAGCATCAATTCTTTGGCACTCAGCTTTCTTTACAGTCCAACTCTCACATCCATACATGACTACTGGAAAAAGGTCCACTAGGTGGACCTTTGTCAGCAAATTAATATCTCTGCTTTTTAACATGCTGTCTAGGTTGGACGTAGCTTTTCTTCCAAGGAGCAAGTGTCTTTTAATTTCATGGCCACAGTCACCATCTGCAGTGATTTTGGAGCCCAAGAAAATAAAGTCTCTCACTATTTCCATTGTTTCCCCATCTATTTCCCATGAAGTGATGGGACTGGATGTCATGATCTTCATCTTTTGAATGTTGACTTTTAAGCCAACTTTTTCACTGTCATCTTTCAGTTTCATCTAGAGGTTCTTTAGTTCTTCTTCACCTTCTGCCATAAGAGTGGTGTCATCTGCATATCTGAGGTTGTTGATACTTCTCCCGGCCATCTTAATTCCAGCTCGGGCTTCATCCAGCCTGGCATTTCAGCATTTACTTACTCCTTTCCCAATTTGGAACCAGTCTGTTGTTCCATGTCCAGTTCTAACTGTTGTTTCTTGACCTACAAACAGATTTCTCAGGAGGCAGGTAAGGTGGTCTGGTATTTCCACCTCCTGAAGAATTTTCCACAGTTTCTTGTGATCCACACAATCAAAGGCTTTGGCCTAGTCGATAAAGCAGAAGTAGGTGTTTTTCTGCTACCGTCTTGCTTTTTCTGTGATCCAGAGAATGTTGGCAATTTGGTCTCTGTTTCCTCTACCTTTTCTAAATCCAGCTTGAACATCTGGAAGTTCATGGTTCATGTATTGTTGAAGCTTGGCTTGGAGAATTTTGAGCGTTACTTTGCTAGTGTGTGAGATGACTGCAGTTTTACAGTACTTTGAACATTCTTTAGCATTACCTTTCTTTGGGATTGGAATGAAAACTGACCTTTTCCAATCCAATGGCCACTGCCGAGTTTTCCAAATTTGCTGCCATATGGAGTGCAGCACTTGCACAGCATCATCTTTTAGGATTTGAAATAGCTCAACTGAAATTCCGTCACCTCCACTAGCTTTGTTTATAGTGAAGGCCTGCTTAATTTTGCATTCCAGGAAGTCTGGGTCTAGGTGAGTGATCACAGCATCATGTTTATGGGTCATTAAGATATTTTTTGTATAGTTCTGTGTATTCTTGCTACCTCTTCGTAATATCTTCTGCTTCTGTTAGGTCCATACCACTTCTGTCCTTTATCGAGCCCATCTTTGCATGAAGTGTTACCTTGGTATCTCTAATTTTCTTGAAGAGATCTCTAGTCTATCCCATTCTGTGTTTTCCTCTATTTCTTTGCATTTATCACTGAGGAAGGCTTTCTTACCTCTCTTTGCTATTCTTTGGAACTCTGCGTTCAGATGGATATATCTTTCCTTTTCTCCTTTGCCTTTAGCTTCTCTTATTTTCTCAGCTGTTCGTAAGGCCTTTGCAGACAGCCATTTTGCTTTTTTGCATTTCTTTTTCTTGGAGATGGTCTTGATCCCTGTCTTCTGTACAATGTCACAAACCTCTGTCCATAGGTCATCAGGCAGTCTGTCTATCAGATCTAATCCCTTGAATCTATTTCTCACTTCCACTGTATAATCGTAAGAGATTTGATTTAGGTCATACCTGAATGGTCTAGTGGTTTTCCCTGCTTTCTTCAATTCAAGTCTGAATTTGTCAATAAGAAGTTCATGATCTGAGCTCCCGGTCTTGTTTT
Source organism: Cephalophus harveyi (assembly GCA_006410635.1). Lineage (NCBI taxonomy): Eukaryota > Metazoa > Chordata > Mammalia > Artiodactyla > Bovidae > Cephalophus > Cephalophus harveyi. The sequence goes on along the minus strand of SJYT01055412.1, from coordinate 573,466 downwards.
TGCTGACTGTATAGAGCTTCTCGATCTTTGGCTGCAAAGAATATAATCAATCTGATTTTGGTATTGACCATCTGGTGATTTCCATATGTTAGAGTCTTCTCTATTAACCTTTGCCCTGCTTCGTTTTGTACTCCAACGCCAAATTTGCCTGTTATTCCAAATGTTTCTTGACTTCCTACTTTTGTATTCCAGTCCCCTATAATGAAAAGGACATCTTTTTTTGGAGTTAGTTCAGAAGGTCTTGTAAATCTTCATAGAACCATTCAACTTCAGCTTTTTCACCATTACTGGTTGGGGCATATGCTTGGATTACCGTGATACTGAATGGCTTGCCTTGGAAATGAACAGAGATCATTCTGTTGTTTTTGAGATTGCATCCAAGTACTGCATTTCAGACTCCTTTGTTGACCATGATGGCTACTCCATCTTTTCTAAGGTATTCTTGCCCACAATAGTAGATATAATGGTCATCTGAGTTAAATTCACCCATCCAGTCCCATTTTAGTTCACTGATTCCTAAAATGTCTATGTTCACTCTTGCAATCTCCTATTTGACCACCTCCAATTTGCCTCAATTCATGGACCTAACATCCCACGTTCCAATGCAATATTGCTCTTTACAGCATCGGACTTTGCTTCTGTCACCTGTCACATCCACAGCTGGGTGTGCTTTTTGCTTTGGCTCCACCTCTTCATTCTTTCTGGAGTTATTTCTCTGCTGATCTCCTGTAGCATATTGGGCACCTACCGGCCTGGGGAGTTCATCTTTCAGTGTCCTATCTTTTTGCCTTTTCATACTGTTTGTGGGGTTCTCAAGGCAAGAATAGTGAAGTGGTTTGCCATTCCCTTCTCCAGTGGACCACATTTTATCAGAACTCTCCACCATGACCCGTCCGTCTTGGGTGGCCCTACACAGCATGGCTCATAGTTTCATTGAGTTAGACAAGACTGTGGTCCATGTGATCAGAATGGTTAGTTTTCTGTGATTGTGGTTGTCAGTCTGTCTACTCTCTGATGGTGAAGGATAAGAGGCTTATGGAAGCTTCCTGATGGGAGAGAATGACTGAGAGGGAACCTGGGTCTTGTTCTGATGGCCAGGGCCATGCTCAGTTCAGTTCAGTCGCTCAGTCGTGTCCAACTCTTTGCGACCCCATGAATCACAGCACGCCAGGCCTCCCTGTTCATCACCATCTCCCTGAGTTCACTCAGACTCACGTCCATCGAGTCCATGATGCCGTCCAGCCATCTCATCCTCGGTCGTCCCCTTCTCCTCCTGCCTCCAATCCCTCCCAGCATCAGAGTCTTTTCCAATGAGTCAACTCTTCGTGTGAGGTGGCCAGAGTACTGGAGTTTCAGTTTCAGCATCATTCCTTCCAAAGAAATCCCAGGGTTGATCTCCTTCAGAATGGACTGGTTGGATCTCCTTGCAGTCCAAGGGACTCTCAAGAGTTATCTCCAAAACCACATTTGCCTTTCTTTGGAATTGGAATGAAAACTGACCTTTTCCAGTCCTGTGGCCACTGCTGAGTTTTCCAAATTTGCTGGCATATTGAGTGCAGCACTTTCGCATCGTCTTTCAGGATTTTAAACAGCTCAATTGGAATTCCATCACCTCTACTAGCTTTGTTCGTAGTGATGCCTTCTAAGGCCCACTTGACTTCACATTCCAAGATGTCTGGTTCTAGATTAGTGATCACATCATCATGACTATTTGGGTCGTGAAGATCTTTTTTGTACAGTTCTTCCGTGTATTCTTGCCACCTCTTCTTAATATTTTCTGCTTCTGTTAGGTCCATACCATTTCTGTCCTTTATCGAGTCCATCTTTGCATGAAATGTTCCCTTGGTATCTCTAATTTTCTTGAAGAGATCTCTAGTCTTTCCCAATTTGTTGTTTTCCTCTATTTCTTTGCATTGAACGCTGAGGAAAGGCTTTCTTATCTCTTCTTGCTATTTGAAACTCTGCATTCAGATGCCTATATCTTTCCTTTTCTCCTTTGCTTTTCCCTCTCTTCTCTTCACAGCTATTTGGGCCATGCTCAGTAATTCTTTAATCCAATGTTCTGTTGATGGGTGGAGCTTTGTTCCCTCCCTGCTATTTACCTGGGGCCAAACTATGGTGGAGGTAAAAAAGGTAATGAGGACCTTCTTCAAAATATCCCATGCCAAGTACTGCTACACTAACTGCCCTGAACCCTGCAACAGGCCACCACCAACCCACACCTCCACTGGAGTCTCCTGGTGCACACAAGGTTCTGTTTGTGCCCTCCAATAGTCTATTTCCCAGTCCTGTGTAAGTTCTGGCAGCTCTGTGGTGGGGTTAATGGCAACCTCCTCCAAGAGGACTTATGCCATCCCCAAGTCTGCCACACCCAGAGCCCCTCTCACTGTGGCAGTCCACTGCTGACCCATACCTCCACAGTCAGTCAGTTCAGTCGTGTCCGACTCTGCAAACCCATGAACCGCAGCACCCCAGGCCTCCCTGTCCATCACCAACTCCTGGAGTCTACCCAAACCCATGTCCATCGAGTCGGTGATGCCATCCAACCATCTCATCCTCTGTCATCCCCTTCTCCTCCTGCCCTCAGTCTTTCCCAGCATTAGGGTCTTTTCTAATGAGTCAGCTCTTTGCATCAGGTGGCCAAAGTATTGGAGTTTCAGCTTCAACATCAGTCCTTCCCCAATGAACACCCAGGATGATTTCCTTTAGGATAGACTGGTTGGATTTCTTTCCAGTCCAAGGGACTCTCAAGAGTCTTCTCCAACATTGCAGTTCGAAAGCATCAATTCTTCTGTGCTCAGCTTTCTTTATAGTCCCAACTCTCACATCCATACATGATCACTGGAAAAACCATAGCCTTGACGAGATGGACCTTTGTTGGCAAAGTAATGTCTTTGCTTTTGAATATGCTGTCTAGGTTGGTCATAACTTTCCTTCCAAGGAGTAAGTGTCTTTTAATTTCATGGCTGCAATCACCAGGAGACACTCAAAACAGTTTTGTCTTAGTCTCTGTGGGGTCCCTGGGTCCTGGTGTGCACAAGGTTTGTTTGAGCCCTCTGAGCGTCTCTGGCAGAAATGGGGTTTGATTCTAAATGTGAATTCGCCCCTCCTACCCTCTTGCTGGGGCATCTCCTTTGCCCTTGGGTTTGGGGTATCTTCTCACAGCTGCTTGAGCGCCATGTAGCCGCTGCTCCAGTGCCTACTGTCTTGCTGGGGTGTCTCTGACCTTGGATGTGGGGTATCTGGTCACGGCTGCTCCAGCGAAGTCAGCCGCTGCTCCTGACCTTGGATATGGAGTATCTCCTCAGTTCAGTATAGGCTTCAAACTTCTATGAGAATCTGATGTTGCCACTGATCTGATAGGAGGCAGAGCTCAGGCAGTAATGCGGTGATGGGGAACATCTGTAAATACTGATGAAGCTTTGCTCACTTGTCCACCACTCACCTCTTAACTGTGTGTCCCAGTTTATCTAACAAGCCACAGACCAGTACCAGTACATGGCCTGGGCATTGAGGACCCCTGGACCAGGGTGATCAGACATGACCTAGGGGATGGTAAGGGATGAGGAACCCAATCAGTTGTGGAAAACAGAAGATTCTGGTTAAACCGTATGCTGTGCTAAGCTTAGTTGCTGGTTAAACTGACTTAATGCTGAAATTGGGCTTTATGAGGAAATGCACAGAGGGCATAGGGGAAGGTTCAGGTGCCTGACTAAAGTTTGATCAAGCAAAGAATTTTTGTCATATAACTTTTTAGTGATAGTGTTGCAGAAAAAATATGGCTGACATGAGAGGACGGTCATGTCCTAGGTCTTGAATGATTCCCTGGGACAGTCCACCAAGTGAGGATCCTTGGCTTTGTGCAGGAGGGAATTCACTAGCAGACCGTAGTAAGGTGGAAGCAAGTTTAGAGAAATACAACTCTGTAGATGGACTTCCTTGGTAGCTCAGGCAGTAAAGAATCCACCTGCAGTGTGGAAGACCCAGGTTTCATTCCTGGATTGAGAAGATCCCCTGGAGAAGGGAATGGCTACTCTCTCCAGTATTCTTGCCTCGAGAATTCCATGGACAGTGGCTACAGTCATTGGGGTCACAAAGAGCCGGACACGACTGAGCAATGAACACTTTCACTTTCACGCTCTGTGGACAGTGTGGGTCATTTCAAAAGTTGAGAGCAGCAGCCCCAGAGCATGAGAGCAGGGTCTGGGGAAGTACGGGGCACTGGGAGAAAATACTCCATGGTGTGTATGGTCTGGGAAGGCAGGAGTGGCCCTGAGGTGTGGTAGTGGTTATTTTTATTAACTAAGTAACTTCATAGGTTAACAAGTGGGAAGATTATTCTAATTTGGGGAAGGAGCAGAGATTTCCAGGAATTGGGCCACCACTTACTTTTTGGCCTTTTATGGTTGTCCTCTGAACTGCCGTAGCCTCTGTGGATGTGTCATTTAGATACTAATGTGTTTCAAGAGTGTATAATGAGGCTCAAGTCCATCAGAAGGGAAATCTTTCACCCTTCTGGGCCCAGTTGGTTCTAACCAGTTTATATCCTATTCTGTTGTTAATGGTTGTGTCATTCTTTCAATGGTTGTGCCCTACCCTCTTCCTTCCTGTCTCACTTTCTCTAGGTATTATGCGTAACTTATCCCAATGCTTTACATCCCTTCACCCTTCCCATTTTATAATACAATAGATTTAAATATTTTTTCTGCATACATTAGGAACCATGTCTGATATTTAGAACTATGTTAGACAGTGTTACAACCTTTGCTTCAACTGTCAAACATTATTTAGTAAACTTGAAGAAGGAAAGCCTGTTGTCTTTGCTCATATTTTGGCTTAACATTTTCTTCCTTTTTTATGTTCCACAATTCCTTTTATTGTTTCCTTGTTTCCTTTCTGTTTAGGGAATTTTCTTTAACCATTCTTTTAAGATAAATCTGCTGGTGGCAAGTGTAACTATTTTTGATTCTTCTGGGAATGTCTAGATTTTCCCATCACTCCTGAAGTATATTTTCATCAGATATAAAATCTACAGTTGACAGTTCTCTTTCAGCACTTGAAAAGTACAATTCGTGCACAGTTTCTGACCAGAAATCTGCTATCACATGAATTTATTTTCTTGCTATAGGAAAGATTGCATTTTTAAAAATTTTGTCTTTAGGTTTCAGAAGTTTCTTATGATGTATCTTCCGGGTCCTTCACTATCTCCAGGAGTTTGCTCAAATTCACGTCCATTGAGTTGGTGATGCTATCTAACCATCTTATCCTCTGCTACCCTCTTCTTTTGCCTTCAGTTTTTCCCAGCATCAGGGTCTTTTCCCATGAGTTGGCCCTTCACATCAGGTGGCCAAAATAGTGGAGCTTCAGCTTCAGCATCAGTCCTTCCAATCAATATTCAGGACTGATTTCCTCTAAGATCTACTGGTTGGATCTCCTTGCAGTCCAAGGGACTCTCAAGAGTCTTAACACCACAGTTCAAAAGCATCAATTCTTTGGCTGTCAGCTTTCTTAATTGGTCCCACTCTCACATCCCTGCATGACTACTGGAAAAACCATAACTTTGATTATGGACCTTTGTCGGCAAAGTGATGTCTCTGCTTTTTAATATGCTGTCAAGTTTTATTATAGCTTTTCTTCCAAGGAAGAAGCGTCTTTTAATTTCATGGCTGCAGTCACTGTCCACAGTGATTTTGGATCCCAAGAAAATAAAATCTGCCACTGTTTCTACTTTTTACCCATCTATTTGCCATGAAGTTATGGGCCTGTATGCCAGGATCTCACTTTTATGAATGTTGAGTTTTAAGCCAGATTTTTCACTCTCCTCTTTCATCCTCATCAAGAGGCTCATTAGTTCTTTGCCTTCTGCCTTCAGAGTGGTATCATCTGCATATCTGAGCTTATTGATATTTCTCCTGGCAGTCTTGATTACAGCTTGTGATACATCCAGCCCAGCATTTAGTCTGATGTACTCTGCATGTAAGACATACTCCCTTCCCAATTTTGAAACAATCTCTTGTTCCATGTCCAGTTCTAACTGTTGCTTCTTGACCTGCATACAGGTTTGACAGGTAAGGTGGTGTGGTATTCCCATCTCTTTAATTGCGCTCATTGAGTACAACTAAAATCCCAGGAAATTATACATTTTTTTAAAACACAGCAAAATCTTAAAGGTGGAGAGAGGAAAACGAGCAGGTAGGCTACTATAATACTGACAGGTGAGGGAACAAATCAAGCTTCCCCCTTAACTTGTCTCCAATGGCTCCAAAGTCAGAGGGCTCCTGAGGGAGGTTGGTAGTTCCTGGTACTGGTTGATTGTTCCTGATACTGGTTGGTAGTTCCTGATATGGTCTCCACTGATACGGTGTTGGTAGTGGGGAGGACTGTTACCAGCAGCAGGAATGGAAGTTCCAGATCCCTGCTTGGCATTCTCTGAGACCACCCCAGCGGGAGTGTTTGGACACTTCATTGCAGCCTAATGAGGGTGGAAGTTTAGACTCTCACTCTCTCACTCCTATCATGAGCAAGTTTGGAGGGTTGTTTTCTGTGGTGCTTGGCTGGAGTAGAGCAGGTATTGCCTGTCTAGCTCCTTTCTCAGTCCTGTGCCTGAGAGAACAGGCCTTTGTTAGGGTTTTATTTTTATCTGTGCCTATTGGGGTTTTGGAGTCACTGGCTCCTTCAGCTTCAAGTTTTGATTTGATATATGAGGCAGAAAGAAAAATGAGGGTACTCACCACTGTTGTTCCTCCTGATCCAAGGTTTCTAGCTGGTGTGTCTCCCTTTCTCCACTTTTCATAGTCTGCTGTGTGTGTTTGTTTTTAATATATCATTTCTTAGGATTTTAGTTTTACTTAGTGGGAGTACTTAAAGATATGTCTCCTCCATCTTCAAGAAGGAAACAGAGGTCTCCTCTGCAAATCTGATTTTAAATGGACCTATATATTTCCCCCACCCATTCTTGTTATAAAAATTGGCACAATTTTAGAAAAGTAAAAGAATATTACATGCTTCCAGTTTTCTGAGATTTCTGAGTATTTTCATGAATTTCTTTCTTTTCTCTTTTTTCTGTTTTCTGATTTCTTTCATATTTCATCAATAGTGTCAATTACTATCTTTTCCTTATCAATTTCTCATATTGAGAGACTTCCCAGGGAGGGGGAAAATAAAACTTTTTCCTCTACTTTCTAAGGTTTAATGGCCAGGAAACTGCAAATTGAACTGATAGAAGACAGGTTGCTGCTGCTGCTGCTGCTGCTAAGTCGCTTCAGTCGTGTCCGACTCTGTATGACCCCATAGACGGCAGCCCACCGGGCTCCCCCGTCCCTGGGATTCTCCAGGCAGGAACACTGGAGTGGGTTGCCATTTCCTTCTCCAATGCATGAAAGTGAAAGTGAAGTCGCTCAGTCATGTCCGACTAGTAGCGACCCCATGGACTGCAGCCTACCAGGCTCCTCCGTCCATGGGATTTTCCAGGTAAGGGTACTGGAGTGGGGTGCCATTGCCTTCTCCAAGAAGACAGGTTAACAGGTGAAAATTTTTTATTTTGTATGCCTATGGGAGGCCTTACAGGAATGAAAACTAGAAAGCAGTCAGATCCAGAGATTTATAAACCATTTTAACCACGTGCATGTGTGCTCAGTCATGTTAGACTCTTTGCGATCCCACCAGGCGAGGATACTGGGAGTGGGTGGCCATTTCCTCTTCCAGGGCATCTTCCTGTCGCAGGGATCAAACCAGAGTCTCTTGTATCTACTGCTGCTGCTGCTGCTGCTAAATCGCTTCAGTCGTGTCTGACTCTGTGCGACCTCATAGATGGCAGCCCAACAGGCTCCCCCGTCCCTGGAATTCTCCAGGCAAGAACACTGGGGTGAAAAGTGAAAGGGAAGTTGCTCAGTCGTGTCCAACTCTTAGCGACCCCATGGACTGCAGCCTACCAGGCTCCTCCATCCGTGAGATTTTCCAGGCAAGAGTACTGGAGTGGGGTGCCATTGCCTTCTCCACCAGCAGGCAAATTCTTTACCACTGCACTACCTGGGAAACCCATTTTAACCACAGGCAGTTCATTTATGGAGAAATGACAAGAGGATTTTGAGCTTCAAGGGCTAATAAATTGTGGGAAGGTAGATATGTAAACTAATGCAAGATAAAGATGATTTAGTTAACTTTGCTAAGGGCTTCCCTTGTAGCTCAGTTGGTAAAGAATTTGCCTGCAGTGCAGGAGACCCGGGTTCGATCCCTGGGTTGGGAAGATCCCCTGGAGAAGGAAATGGCAACCCACTCCAGTATCCTTGCCTGGAAAATCTCATGGACAGAGGAACCTGGTGGATTGCAGTCCATGGGGTCACAAAGAGTTGGGCACGACTGAGCGACTAACACACACAAGCTGTCTCTGGGCTGCTAAGAATCTAGAGTTCTGTCTGTTGATTAAGTCACCTTACCTCCCTGGTAGAAGGGGAGGCATACTTTCACAGAGGAACATTTATGACCTGCCCTTAGGCAAATGGGGGGAGGGTACTTTTTTTTTTGCAGTCTTTCTGTATCCATTCCCTACAACTCAAAAAGATTTTTGGGCCAAAGTGGTGTATTTCAGGGTGGCATATTTCTTACCCCTTTTAAGACCAATATCAATTTCTCTCCTGCAGGCCCTTGAGAAGAGAGCCTGTGACTTCCTGAGCCTTGTCTTCCATTCTGTGGAACTTATCTTCGAGGACAGATATCCCCCACACTGGCCTCTGGCCAGCAGTAAAGCCACTTGAGAAATGTGAGCTCTCTGGTTCCACCCTAGACCTGCAGAGGCAGAATGTGCATTTTTACCAAGATGCTTGAGTGATATGTATCCAAGTTTGAGAAGTCCAGTTCCAAGCTGATTCAGCCTTAGAAAGTTTTGATTTTTTGGCCGCACTGCACAGCATGCAGGATCTTAGTTCCCTGACCAGGGATTGAACCCATTCCCCCTGGAATGAAATCAGGGAGCCTTAACCACTGGACTGGCAGGGAAGTCCCTGAAATATTTGTGTTTATTTTTATTTTTAACTTTTTCTTTGGCATTGATATCAAATTTGGGGAAGATTGCCAGAATAGTAGACTTGCAAATAGCCTTACTTTATTTAGTTGTAATTTTATTATATCTTTATTTTTGGCTGTGCTAGCCTTCATTTTCGTCTAGTCGTGGTGAGCAGGGGCTGTAGTTGTGGTGCACAGGCTTCCCACTGCAGTGGCTGCTCTTGTTGCGGAGCGTGGGCCCTTGGGCACACAGGCTTCATGTGGGCTCAGTAGTTGCAGCTCCTGGGCTCTAGAGCACAGGTTCAAGAGTTGTGACACATTGACTTAGTTGCTCTGCGGATCAGGGATGGGACCCATGTCTCCTGCACAGGCAGGCGGACTCTCTACCACTGAGCCACCAGGGGAGCCCTGGTCTTTGCTTTAATTCCCCCATCCTCTGTCACTTCCTCTCACTTGTCCCTCCCTCTCTCCCACTGTCTTTCTGTCTCTGCCTCACCTCTACCCGTGCCCCTCTCATTTTTTTTTTTTTTTTTTTCCAGAATTTTTAGGGAGTTATATGCAGACATTCTACCCCTTTTATCTCTTTGTTCATGCCAAGGGGACGTTATTTCCTAAAAGCCGGGGCAGTTCCTTGCATAACCATAATGCAGTTACTACATTCTGGAAATTCAGCATTGAAATAGTAATCTTAGAGCATTATGCTTCCCAATTAGTTATCTGTGTCTGACATTTTCTCCTTGGAATTTCAGTATTTGTCACAGTGTCGATAGTTCTGAAGAGTGAAGACTAGTTATAATGCAGGCTCTGCTCAGATGGGTTTTAACTCACATTGAGATTCAGGTTACATGTCTTGGTGAAAGTGCCAAGCTGGGTTGTATCTTTCCCCATGTGGCATGTTTTGGCCACTGAAGTGGTTTTCTCCAGATGGGTGATGCCAGCTCTGACCTTAGGGGTAAGGATCTCAGGTGATTTTTAATGTGACCCACATATATAGAATTTATGTATAATTGTTACATAGATATTTTTTAATATTAATATTGTTTTTTTAAATCTTTGCTGAAATGTTGGCTGAAGATGGTCTCTATATTTTCACTTTTTTAAATCTAGTTTTTGTGCTATAATTTGCATACAACACACCTATTTTTGGACATGAATCTGAGTAAACTTTGGGAGATAGTGGGGGAGAGGAGCCTGGCATGCTACAGTCCATGAGGTTGCAGAGTCAGGACATGACTTAGCAACTGAACAACAACAACACCTGTTTTAAATGTAAAGTTTATAGAGTTTTTGACAACTGTCTACACATGGAACCATTAACCAATCGAGATATAAAACATCTCCACCATCCTGGGAGGTCCCTGTGTTCTTTTGCATGCGCTTTTTCCCAGACCAGCATTGATTTCCTTTTTGTCACAATAAGGTTTGTTCTTGTTTTAAATTTTTATATAAATGGAATCATATAGTATGTATCTTTGGAGTCAGGCTTCTCTTTCTCAGCCCAGTGATTTAAGCATCATTCATCTTGTGTGTGTTAGTAGTTTGTCCCTTCTTATTGCCGAGTAGTATTCCGTTGTATAACTGTGTGACAGTTAGTTTATCCAGGGTAATTCTCTGGCAGTTCAGTGGTTAAAACTCCCCTCTCTCACTGTGGAGAGCCCATACTGGTCGGGTAACTAAAATCCCACAAGCCACATAGTGTGGCCAAACACAAACACACATAGTTGCTTTATCCACTGACCTGTTGGTGAATATTTGGGTCACTTCAGCTTTTGAATGTTATGAATGAAGCTTTTATGAACATTCATATGCAAGTCTTTTTGTGAATAAATGTTTTCCTTTCTCTTGGGCAATTATCTAGAATTGAATATGATATATACACTTGCCATAGGGGAAGTGTATATAATGAATTATAGGAGAACTGGCTGTTTTCTCTAGCAATCTAACCACTTATACTCCTACCTGCAATGAATATGAATTCCAGTTTTTACATATCTTCACCATAACCTGGCACTGTCATTTTTAAAAACATGTATTTTGGTTATTGAAATGGATATCTTAATGTGGTTTTGATTTGCACTTCTCTGTTGACTTGGAGAAGGAAATGGCAACCCACTCCAGTACTCTTGCCTAGAAAACCCATGGACGGAGAAGCCTGGTGTCCATGGGGTCGCAAAGAGTCAGACACGACTGAGCGACTTCACTTTCTTTCACTTTCTCTGTTGACTAATGAAGTCGGGTATCTTTTCATGTACTTGTGCATCATTTCTGCATCCTTTGTGAAGTGTCCAAATGTTTTCCCTGCTCATCGGGTTGCTTGTCTTTCTGTGTTTTAGGAACTTTTTAAAGCGTATATGTTCTAGATTAAGCCCTTTGTCAGATACATGTATTGAAAGTATGTTTTACCAGTCTTCAGCTTGCCTTTACATTGTTTCAATGATGTCTTGAAGATCGTAGCTTCCCTGGTGGCTCAGATAGTAAAGCGTCTGCCTGCAGTGCAGGAGACCTGGGTTTTGATCCCTGGGTCGGGAAGATCCCCTGGAGAAGGAAATGGCAACCCACTCCAGTACTCTTGCCTGGAAAATTCCATGGACAGAGGAGCCTGGTAGGCTACAGTCCATGGGGCTGCAAAGAGTCTGACATGACTGAGCAACTTCACTTTCACTTTTGAAGATCGTATATCTTCAATTTTAGTGAGATTGAATTTATTAGTTTTTTCTTTTATCATTTAATACTTTTTGTGTCCTATCTAACAAATCTTTGTCTAGCCTACGGCCACAAATATTTTCCTACTGTGTTTTATAGTTCTGGGTTTTGCATTTAGGTCTTTGCTTCCTTTTTTTTTCCTCTTTTTTTCCCTCCAGCTGCAATGAGCAGCATGTGGGAATCTTAGCTCCCTGACCATGAATTAAGCCCCCCTGCCATGGAAGCATGGAGTTTTAACCACTAGACAGCAAGGGAAGTCCCTTTGGTTCCTTTTAAAATATTTTGTGTATGGTGTGAGGCATAGGGTTTGTTTTTTGTTTTGGTTTGGTTTGGTTTGGTTTTTTTATGCTGATATTTAGTTATCACGATTTACTGAAAGATTTCCCTTTCTTCCATTGAATTGCCTTGGTACTTTTGTCAAAAATTGTTGTCCACATATGTCTGGACATCTGGGCTCTAACAGTGCACTGATTTATGTTTTGATCCTTTATGTCAAGAACACTATAACATTATACTTTGTCCTTGCAGTTGGTAGTGAGTCCTCCAGATTGACTTTTGTTTTACAGAGTTCCTTTGGCTACTCTTAAGTTCTTCGTATGTCATAATTTGAATCAACACATCAACTTAAATAAAGCCTCCTGGAATTTTTATATGAAATTTCACTGAATTTATAGATCATTGGGGGGCAATTGACATCTTAATAGTTTGAAGTCTTCCCATCTAGAAACATTTAAATCCTTCCATTTACTTAGTTCTCCAGTGTTTGGATAGGGTACATATTTAGTAAACATTTTCCTTAAGAATTTCATGATTTTTGATGCTATTGTAAGTGGTATGGTTTTTTAATATTTCATCTTCCACTTGTTCATATATAGAAATAAAATTGATTTTTGAATATTGACTCTCTATCCAGCAACCTTGTTAATTTTACTTATTAGTATAGAAGCTCTGTGAAGATTCCAGGGGATTTCTGTGATTGGATTGTAGGACTTTTGACCTCTGGGCTCAGATGAAATTTATCACCTTTCTTTTTGAAACTTCATCGAAGAGAACATTGGTACTGGTATTTTATATACATTTTTTTCATGCGCTAGTAAAGATGAATTTTTTTTTATATGTTTTAAAATATTTACTTGGTTCCCTCACCTTTTTTTACTATATTAGAAAGCTATACCAGTTGTGTTGTAAGGGCTTCATATATTTTAAGTACTCATTGCCTTTCATTAATGGTGTATCTTTGTTCCCAGTCTGTCGTTTGTCTTTTAATTTCATTCATGCTGTTTCATTACTGTGAATATTTATAATTTATGTGGAGTATCTGCCAATTACTTTCTCATATGGCCTCTCTATTTTTAGTGCTTGAAAGCTTTTTAGTTGGGGGATGGGCCTTAAGGCTTTTTTTTGTCTTTTTTTTTTGTAGTAATTATGATAAAAGATCAGAATCTAGTTTTATTTCTAAGTAGTTAGCCAACTGTATCAGGCACATCAAATGAAAGTCATATTTCCCCCCCCCACTGATTAGGGTCCTGTTTTAACTTGTAGATTTTTTCCATAAGTAAAATTTATTAATTAAATTGTTATATAGTACCAAATTTTGTTTCTGAACTTTTTCTTCTCCTCTGTGTTGGCCTGTTTTTGTTCTAAAGCCACATTTCTGATATTGAAGCTCTTTTCTAAAATGACCACCCTACTAACTTGTTACACATTTTCTTGCAGTTCTTTCTGTGTCACTAATATTACTGATTACTCATACCACCATAAAGTATTGAAGCATATGTAGAATTTTTCTAATTGAAATCATATTATTATTTTTTATTTTATGATAGTTAAGTATAGCCACAGTTAATAACAAGCTGATTTTTCTTAAAAAAAGGAAGAGCAACTCATTGATAAGCATCTTCTCAACATTGCTAATTATTATTGTTGTTGTTTAGTCTCTAAGTTGTGTCTGACTCAATCCCACCAGGCTCCTCTGTCAAGGGATTTCCCAGGCAAGAATACTGAAGTGGTTACCATTTCCTTCTCTGCTAAGTCGCTTCAGTCGTGTCCAACTCTGTGCGACCCCATAGACGGCAGCCCACCAGGCTCCCCTGTCCCTGGGATTCTCCAGGCAAGAACACCAGAGTGGGTTGCCATTTCCTTCTCCAATGCATGAAAGTGAAAAGTAAAAGTGATGTCACTCAGTCTTGTCTGACTCTTAGCGACCCCATGGACTGCAGCCCACCAGACTCCTCTGTCCATGGGATTTTTCAGGCAAGAGTACTGGAGTGGGGTGCCATTGCCTTCTCCAATTTCCTTCTCTAGGCATTCTCAACCCTGGGATTAAACTCATGTCTCCTGCATTGGCACATGGATTCTTTACCACTGAGCCACCAGGGAAACCCTAAGCTAATTATTAGGGAAATGCAAATCAGAACTGCAGTGAGGTTACCACCTCACACTGGTCAGAATGGTCATCATTAAAAAATCTACAAATAATACATGCTGGAGAGCATGTGGAGAAAATGGAACCCTCCTACCCTGTTGGTGGGAATGCAAGCTTGTGCAGCCACTGTAAAAAAATAAGTGGAAAAAAATGTATGGAAACATATGGAGGGTCCTCAGAAAACTAAAAATAGAGCTACCATATGGTTCAGCAATTCCACTGCTGGAAATAAACTCATATAAAACTATAGTTCAAAAAGATAATGCACCCCAGTGTTCATGGCAGAACTATTCACAATACCCAAAACATGGAAACAGCCTAAATCGCCTTTGACAGATAAATGGCTAAAGAAGATGTGGTGCATATATACAATGAAATACTACTCAGCCATAAAAAATAATGGAATATTGCCATTTGCAGCAACATAGATGCAACTAGAGATTACCATACTAAGTGAATCAGAAAGAGAAAGACAAATACTGTATGATATTATATGTGGAATCTAAAAAAATGGCACAAATGAACCTATCTACAAAATACAGACTCACAGACATAGAGAACAGACTTGTGGTTGGGGAAGGATGGAGGGAGAGGGTTGAACTGAGATTTCGGGATTGGTAGATTCAAACTCTTAAATGATAAACAAGGTCCCACTGTATAGCACTGGGAACTATATTCATTATCCTGTAATAAACCTCTATGGAAAAGTATGTGAAAAAAAGGAGTGCATATTTGTGTATAACTGAGCCCATACAGCAGGAACTGGCACAACATTGTAAATTAACTACTTCAGTGAAAACTAGCATAAATAAATAAATGAGCCTCTTAAGACAAAACCCAATTGGCCAGTAAATCCACAATGAGATGTTCATTGAGGTAGGGGAGTTACACTGCCATGACTGCCTCATACGCACAGTGTTGCCAGAACCTTAGATTTTTCACAATACTCAGTGTATTGGCAAAGGTGCATGGACACAGGCATGCCACTGGGTTGCCAGCGGGAATGTCCTTTAGGTACTGTATCTGAAAACCAATGTGGAAACACTTAATATCAGTCAAAATGTGTGTTCCCATTGCTCCCTCTACACACACACTCTGGAGACACTCTTACAGATGGATGAGGTGACAGATGAGAACTTACAGAGCCATGCTGTCGTTTCATGCTATATTCGTATGTAGTGGGAGTTCGAAAGACATGCACAGAATATTAAACACCAATTCCATAGCGAAGCCTCCTTCTGGGAAGGTTTAGTGGTGGGACCTTCATTTATACTTACATCTCTAATGATTTACTAGAAATAGAATTATTAGATAACAGGGTATCCTTCTGCTACATTCTCTCAAATGTTGTTCAAGTGTTCATTTTTCCCAGTCGTGTATAACGGCGTACTTTTCTACATCCTGAAGTACCTGGGGGAGAATCACACTTTTACTTTCTTCTAATCAATGGATTTTGGAAAAAAAAAAAAAAAAAAAACACCAAAATTATAAATAAGTAATTGTAAGCATACACCTATGGTTATATGATCATAAGACTGTTTAATTTTATTTATATTTGGATGATTGACATTTTAAGGCAATGCATGTTTAGAAAGACTTCTAGGGGCCTATTAGAAAGTTTTAACCCAGCAAATTCCTATCTTGACTTGTCACAGTTACCTCTGTAACTCTTCATGATTTTTTTCCTTGAAAGGATAATGCTGTTTCATAATTCAGAAGGTGCTTATTGAACCAATGTTGTTTCTTAGGTGTTGTAGAACAGTTTCTTGACCATGGCTCTGTTGACATTTTGGCTAGATAATTCTTTGTCGCATTGGGCTGTCTTGGGCACCACCGCCCAGGGATGTGTTAGGCAGCATCCTTGGCCTCCACCCCCTTGATGCCAGCAGCGCCCACCCCTCAGTGGTGATAAAAATGACTCCAGACATTGCCAAATATCCTCTGAGCACAGAATCAGTCCCCCTTGGTTGAGAACCACTGTGCTAAAAACAAAAATTGTACTGATGTAGGAGAATAACTTTTTAGTAGTAGGAGATTCACACTGATGCATGTTGGGAGAAACATACTGTGGACAAAAGGTTAATTTATTGACTCTAGCTGCAGAGTTGTATATCCTTCATGTTTATTGTATTACTCTGTTTTCTCTATGCTTAATTTGAAAAAATTGTAAAGTGTGTTATGGCTGGGAGGAAGGGTCCTAAGATACTCTAGGAGCTTCACGGAAAAGTCTCCTGGGACTCCCCTGGTGGTCCAGTTTTTAAGACTCCATGCTTCTAATGCAGGATACATGGGTTCAATCCCTGTTCAGGCAATTAAAATCCCACATACCGCACGGTCAGAAACAGAAAACTAACAAAAATTCTCCTTACCCAGCCTTTCCCATGCCCGTTCCTCCCGGCACCTGGCCCCAGGGCAACCATATGGCAATAACTGGTAATATTTTGAAGTCTTTTCCAATTAAATGTATAAAGGGCTTTTTAAAAAAAAAAACCCAAATAGAATTTTATTTTAAATGCTTTGTGATTAAAACCCTTTGCAGAAAATATGTGCATGTTAAGCCAATGTATAGTGACATGCTTAGTAGAAATGTATTTATGTATTTCTGTTCTGGAATTAGAAGGTGCAAACAGAAATGTCAACTAGACCAGTAATTGTCCATCTTTCACATTTTACATTTCCCAACTCTTCTGTCAAATGATCGAAGTTCCAGATTACTACAAACAAAATGAGTAATTTTTCAGTGACATTTACATTTGCTATTAATCTATTGTTATATCAGTATTTACAGGAAATTTGAGAACCTAGCATCATGCTCTAACTGGCAAAGAATTGTAATTCCATATTGTAAAAGACTTCTTAATTTTTATGGTCTCTTGATATTATGTGGATGTGCCATCATGTCACAAATCAAAGTTAATTTTTGGTACATTCCCATGGTTCGTGACACAAAGTATAAGAAAAGTCCCAATATTACACTTATCTGGGAAATCCTAGCTCACTCTGCAGAAGCAGCCAGTGGTCAAGACTTCTAGGTGGGATCTAGACCATCTTTGCACAATGCTTTTTTCATGTAACAATACACCTTGGAGGGCTTCCTACTCAGGACAAATAAGCTCTTATTTTTTTCTAATACTGGTGATTATGCCTTATAGGATATTCTGCAGCATACATAAACAGTCTTCTGTTGAGAATAAATTTAACTATCATCACCAGTGCTGCAGCACAAGAGCTCATATAGACCTCATGCTGCACATGTGCAGAATAAACTCTAGAACTGGGATCTCTGCGTTACATTGATCATTTGGGGACATTCTGCATTTGCCTGCTTGGGATTGTAGATATGCAGCCTCTCCAGCACTGTGTAGGAAGACCTGTCCTACACATCCTTGGCCACCCTGTGAGCTATTCACTGTTTGGATTCTGCCAAACCATATACATCTGAGGGTGGATCTCAGGCTAGAATTGGGGAGACTGTGAGCTCTGGAGCAGCCTCTCTGCTTTGTCTTTATCCCAGCTGTATATGTTGCTAGGGGCTCTGCCTCAGACTCATCTTCCTTCCCATATCCCTCCCCTAGCTTGTGCCTGGATTGAGATGTACTTGTTCTGTGGTTTCAGAACCGGGTTTCTCCTTTCAAGGATATGATCTTCTGCTTCTCAGAAGAGGACTGGTCCCTTCTAGACCCTGCCCAGACTGGCTTCTATGGAGAGTTCATCATTGGAGAAGACTGTGGGGTCTCACTGCCTCCAAGTAAGACTTAACTCAGCTCTCTCCTGAGACCTGGGACCTGGGGGTCCACTTCTTACCTCACTGTCCACCCCCACACCCTAATGGGAGGCACCTCTGCACAGTGGTGCCAAGGCCACTCTGCAGATTAACCATTTCTTGGTGCTATCACATGAAAGTTAGGCTTGTTACCTGACTGCTTTACATACACAACCAAATATAACTTGTATCCCTTGCATTTACTCTTCTTTCTATCATTCTTATTCTGACTCTTTTCATTGCTGATTTTCTGATAGGCCTGAAAGAGTTATCCCAAGCCCACAACTTCCCCTTTAGTGTCCCCTCTCCTGCCCTCTCCCTGCTTGCCCTGGTCCTTCCACTTCCCCTGCATGGCCCCTGTTGGTGTTCTTGGTGTGTTGTGTGTCCCTCCAACTTCTCTCTCCTCTACCTGTCTCAGAGTCACCACTGTCCTCCCACCCTGGTTTCCTGTGGGAGCAGAGGCCTGATGAATGCATATCCTTCCCTTTTCTGTGAATAGATGATGCAGCTGCCCAGATGGATCTCTCCCAGGGAGAAGAGAATGAGCCACGTGTTCCAGAGTTCCAGGACGTCCAGGGGAAAGACATGTCCCAGGTCTCCTACTTGGGTGAGGAATGATACTAGAACTCAGTGGAATGGAAGTCTGCTGCCGGCCAGAGGCAGGCCTGTTCCTTCCACTCTCTGAGCCCTCTGTCACCCCTGGACCATGTCTTGGTAGAATGAGTCCTGCCTCATCCCTCATTCCTTACGGAAGGAATGTGGTATTTCAATTTTCCCAGGTGTGGGGATTGCCCTTTTTCAACCAGGAACTAGGATATAATAGGAATATCTTTCTCCTCTGCTGTAAGTAACACCTGGCTTGTGGTAACAACGCAATGACCCCTTTATAAGTGAGGTCAGATACTCTCCAAAAGTCAGGTAGGAGAAGAGGGAGGGCATGCCACCTCTTGGCTGGGCACTGGGCACAGTGCCTCTGGATGCCTCACCTGTCTTCTTCCAGCCACATACTGCAGGAAGTGTAAGGAAACTGAGGCTTGGGGAGGTGCTGGGGTTTGGTTGACGTGCCACAGCTCAGAAGCAGCATTTCCCACCCCCCTACCCCCACCCCCCAG
>SJYT01055412.1:491692-554322 GCA_006410635.1 Cephalophus harveyi | reverse complement strand
GAGCTTGTGTTTGTAACCACTGTGCTTTAATGCCTTAAGATGCCTGCTTCTTCAAGGGAAAAGCTTTGTACCGTGCCAGCAGTACCCCCAGGCCTCCTTTCTCTTGGGACTTTGAGCTGGCACAGAGCAGATTCCACTCGCCACCCCTACCTGGAGCAAGCAGCCAGGGCCTCTGGTGTGCTCAGTTTCCCATCCCGTCTCTGCCCCAGCAGACTGTCTAGACTGTGTTTATGCAGTGTCTGCATGAGTACTGGAAATCCCACCATGGAAAGTGAAAATGACAGCATGAATGGCAGTTCCTTGTCCACAGTCAAGTGGATGGGGCAGAACCCAGATCCACATTCATGCTATCTAGCTGCAAAACCCATGTTCATGGTGTTGGCCCATTTTGCCTGCAGATTCATTTGCTCATCACACATTAATTTACTGAGTGACTGCCCTGAGAGAGAGCCCAGGCCTGCTCTTGGATCATAGCCTGGCGTCTCTTAAGATGCCTCTTCCAGGTAGTGCTGCAGCAGCAGTAAAAATGAATTTTTCATTTTCTTCTCTGAAAAGACTTTCCAAGTCTCCAGCCATTCCAGGTAGAAGAAAGAAGAAAGCGGGATGAGCTGCAGGTGCCAGAGTTTCAGACAAGCCAGCAGACAGCACTGCCTCAAAGCGCCTGCCCAGGTAAGGAATTCTTAGGAGGGTGTGGGGGTGGGTGCACCTGTGTGTGATGTGTGGCTTGAGTATGTATATATGTGTGTAGTATGTGGGTGCATGTAGCATGGGGGTATGATGTGTACATGTGCATCTGTGTATGTGTGTTCATGAATGTGGTAATGGCATGTATGCTATATGTCTGTGTAGTATGTTTGGTATATTGTGTGAGTGTGTACATGTGTAGGGTATATGGCATGTGTTGTGTACATGTGAGCATGCCTGTGGGCATTTATGTATGTGGTACATATATGTTTATATAATGTCTGCTGTGTTGTGTGTGTGAAATTGTGCATGTGTGGTATACGTGCATGCATGCGTGTTGTATATGTATATACGTCTGTGCTGGTAGTGGTGGGGGTGATGTAGGTTCAGGAATTGAACTTCCTGAAATTTCTGCTGACAGTTCCTGAGAGTTCCTGAGGCTGCTTACCCTAGTTTTGTTTTTCTAGGATCTTTTCCAGCTGACTCCCAATCTGAGGCCCTCCCCTCCATGCCTTTCTCTTGAGGATTGGTTGAGGCAGGGTGCTGAAATAGTGCTTTTGGACACATGGTCTGTGTAATTCTTCTCTGAGCATAAAGACCAGAGTCCCTGGGCAGTGTTGCAATTAAAGAACAGGTTAGCAGAATACTAAAAGGAGGACCACTGGAGAGTGTGCCCAGCAACACTTAGACTCTGAGTCTCCAGTCCTTACTTAAATCCACTGTGTCACAGAGGGTTTTTTGCAAAAACAGTGACTCATGCACAATTTGATACCTTTTGGAGGCAAGATTTGCTTGATATTCTGGTATTTCCACCTAGTATCATGCAGAGTTCAGAGTCATTTGTATTCACCCCCTGTCCTGTGTAGACTAAAGGAATTTTCTGTTTTTGTAATCTACAGCAGATCTAGGTTGACAGTACTCCCTCACCACAAGCTTTGATGCCCTGGTTTTCTGAGGAGCCTGCTTCTGCATGCCAAGGGTGGTCATCCCTATGTGGCTTATTCCCAGTTCAGCTTGATTCTCAAGATGAAGTTTGAATCCTCTCTGCTTCTGCCTGCTCATAGGCGGTCTCAGCCCTGATAGCATACTTACAGAATGTGGATTTTCATTACCACAGGGGAGTTTTCACTCTCCCATTGCTGAGCTCTGATACCGAATCTGTTTTGAAATGGCAAGAAGCTAAGGGTTGCTATCTATCTAAGATCAGTGAGACATGATAGACTGCAGAGAATAGGCATCGTTTTTATTTTGGTAGTTTTTCCCACACTTTCTCACAGCAGGTGAAGGGTCTGCATAGCCACATCTATGCTCACAAATGATCCTTCCAACCAGTTCCATTTGTGTCAGTCCAACCACACATTATAATGGCTACCTTTTCTTGTTTATTGTGTTTTTTCTGTGAATTGCCTAGAGAATACTCTGTGGTCCTTTTTTCTTCATTTTTGCCCTTCCCCCTTCACATTTGGTAAGCTCTGTGTCTTTATATCCCAAGCACTACACCAGTATAAGGTCTTTTTGTGATTACATTCATGTATCTTTATGCACCTTCTGAGATAAATGCCATCTTAGTCAGCACAGGCTACTAGATCAGAATACCAAAGAGATATGTCCTGTTAAACAGTATAAATTTATTTCTCACAGTTCTGGAGGTTGAGAAGTCTGAGATCAGGTTAGCAGTAGATTCAGTGTGTGGTGAAGACTCTCTTCCTGGCTTGTAGTTGGCTTCCTTCTCCCTAATGTGCTCACATGACCTTTCCTTGGTACACAGAACTCTTGTCTCCTCTTCTTATAAAAGTACTAATCCCATCACGAAAGTCCCACCTTCACAATGTCATATAAATCTAATTACCTTACAAAGACCCCACTTTACATACCATCACATTGGGAATTAGTGCTTCAACATACAAATTTTGGAAGGACACAAATCCTTGGCCCATAGTATCAGACTGAGGATCTGAACCCATGTGATTAGGCTCCAGACCCCACACTCTTTTTTCCACATCTGTTTGCCTTTTCCGTGAATTGCCTCCTAAGTGCATGTGTGCATGCTCAGTCGCTTCAGTTGTGTCTGACTCTTTGAGACATCATGGACTGTAGCTCGCCAGGCTCCTCTGCCCATGGGATTCTCCAGGCAAGAACACTGGTGTGGGTTGTCATGCCCTCCTTTAGGGGATCATCCCAACCCAGGATCTATCCTGCATCTCCTGTGTCTCCTGCATTGCAGGTGGATTCTTTACTGCAGAGCCACTGGGGAAACCCTGTCCTAATTATTTGTACATAATTCTTACTACTTTTTAACTTTATGTGTCTTTTAGCACATAATTTTAAAATTTTATTTATTTATTTATTTTGACCGCACTGAGTCTTTATTGCTGCTTGCCAGTTTTCTCTAGTTACAGTGAGCAGAGGCTACTCATTGTTGTGGTACATGGGCTTCTCATTGCGGTGGCCTTTCTTGTTGTAGAGCATGGGCCCTGGACATGCAGGCTTTAGTAGCTGTGGCACATGGGATTAGTTACCCTGTGACAACATGGATCTTTCTGGAGAATGGGTCAAACCTGTATCCCACACATTAGCAGGCAGATTCTTAACCACTGGACTATCATGGAAGTCTGCACATAAATGTTCTTTTAAAAAACATTTTAAATATGTGAATACAATTATTCATCTCTTTTTTTGTGTATCTTGCTTAATAAAGCCTCCCCATCCTAACGTTATAAGCATATATTTGTTATGGTGTCTTTACTTATTTTTTTACATATAGCTTCCTATCCTCCTGCTTCTCTCCTTAGCACCTCCAGCTGACAGGGAATGATTTATTCCCAAGCCATAGCTTACCCTTCTTGAGGAGTTAGCCATCAACCTGGTCTTGAGCTTTTTGCTCTTGAAAGTACAAAGCAGCCTTTGTTCCCTGGCCTTGGAAGAGCATGGTCATAATCTTAGTACACACCCCTACTCCCACCCCCAGTTAAGCACAGTTCCCCTGAACCTTGGGCTATTTTATCTCTGTTTTAAATTTTTCTCCTGTAAGATAGAGATAATAGTCAAGTCTACCTTATGGGGTTTTTGTTGAATATTGATACAATACAGGTAAAAGCACTTATAACCAGTAACTTTTCCCTGTTTTCTCTAATGTTATCCTAACAGTTTAGCTTTTCTCTTGCCCTGCACCTTCCCCCAATCACCCATATTTATCTCAATGCTGAGCTGAGACATCCCTAATGTTACTTTTTCTCTGCAGTGTTATGGACACACCTCTGTAAGTCTCATCTCATCTACTAGAAATTCTTTACACTGTTGTGTCAGTGGCACACAGCAACATTATTGTTGAATTATTTCCCCCTTTTTAGAAACTATGCATCCATTTTTAGTCACTTCATCTGGTTTCAGGGGGCTGTCATCCCATATGTGGGCTTCCCAGGTGGTGCTAGTGATAAGGAAACCATCTGCCAATGCAGGAGACCTAAGGCACACAGGTTCAATCCCTGGGTTTAGAGGATCCCCTGAAGGAGGACATGGCAACCCACTCCAATATTCTTGCCTGAAAAATCACATGGACAGAGGAGCCTGGTGGGCTACAGTCCACAGTGTTGCAAAGAGTCGGACACTACTGAAGTGACTTAGCACATATGCATGAATCCTATATGTACTATATTAGTCTCCTAGGAATGATATGGCTTCCCTGGTGGCTCAGAGGTTAAAGCGTCTGCCTCCAATGCGGGAGACCCGGGTTCGATCCCTGGGTTGGGAAGATCCCCTGGAGAAGGAAATGGCAGTCCACTCCAGTATTCTTGCCTGGAGAATCCCATGGATGGAGAAGCCTAGTAGGTTACAGTCCATGGGGTCACAAAAGAGTCAGACACGACTGAGCGACTTCACCTCAGGAATGATATAATAAAGTACCACAGACTGGGAGGCTCAAACAACAGAAATTGATTTTCTCAACATTGTGGAGGCTTAGAAGATTGAGATCAAGTATTCAGTAGAGAGGTTTCTCCTGCGGCCTCTCTTCTTGGCTTGCAGACAACTGTCTTCTCCCTGTGTCTTTGCATGGTCATCTCTCTGCATGTCTATGTCCTAATCTCTTCTTCCAACAGGTCTCTTGTATATTATCTCTTCAAAGATCTTATCTCCAACGACAGTCACATTCTTGATTCCTGGGGGTTAAGACTTCATCATGTATTTTTAGGAGGGTGCAATTCAGCCTGTAATACTTCACCCTCTGTTCCCCTATAATCCATACTTCTTGCTCCCGTTCACTCTCTGTTCTCCCATAATTCATACTTCTCATATATAAAATACATCCATTCTATCCAAACATCCCTTAATCTATTCCAGCATCAGCTCTAAATCCATAATTTAATCTAAATATCATCTAAGAAGAAAGACTGATGGTTCCCAAGAAAGTCTGAATCCTAACAGGGCAAATTCCATTAGATTTTACGGCTTGAGATTCACCTTTGGCTCAGTGCTTTGTCCACCCTACGCGCCTGTGGATGCAGTGGCAGTTCTGTCAGCCTCTGAACTGCCCTTGGGGCTGTCTTCCTTTTCCTTCAAGGATAATCCATGTTTGCATCCAGATAGCTCTATTAGTTTGTTTTAGAAGTTTGATAGAGGTAGTAGTGTTAGTCGCTCAGTCTTGTCCAACTCTTTGACCTCATGGACTGTCTGAAAGCCTTCCTTTAGTGCATCCTCTTTCCTTTTTATTCCAAAATGGATATTCTCAGAAACACTGTTGGCAGCCCATGAAATTTACAAGGGTCCAGGCCACTGGACAAGAGGGTCCTCTATAGACCATTCCTGGGTTATCTCATCTCCACTCTTGGCTTCTTAGATGGTCAATAGGATCCGTGGTTGTCCTGCCACACGCTTGGTATTCTCTCCAGAACATACTTTCTCATTTTTTGCAGGATAGATAGACTGAAAATTTTCTAAATCTTCAAGTCTTTCCTTCCCACTCCCCCATTTCACATTGTACCCAGTCCCCTCACACTTGTGCTCTGCTGTATGGGTAAATACCCGCAGAGACTCTTCCACTGCCCAGTGTCTCTCCTGCTTGCTATGGTATTGGGTCTTCCTGCTATGTTCTGTCCAGTTTCACCTGCTCTCACTTCCCTAAGCTGCCACAACTCTCCTCCTTCTAGCAGTTAAGTGCAGAATAACCATATTCCTATTATTGTCTCCAAGAACCTGGCATCACTATCCCCCAGCCCTGAGCCCCTCGTTTCAAAAAACTGAGGAAACAACTGTAAGGAGAGCTGTGTAATGGTCTCTGGGCTGCAGGCAAGGACCTTATATCAGGGTCCCCACTGCCCACCCAACTCCTCCCCACAGTACATCTTTCCAGCATCACAGACTCAAGATCCCTTGAGCCAGCTTCAGTCAGTTTATACAGTCCAGTGCATCTTTATGCATTACCTTTAGTGGCTGTTGGTTGGCCTCTGATATGATACTGCGAGGAAGAGATGACCCTGAGTAATCTGGAGCCTTTGAACAGCCCTGCCATCACAGCAGGGCTCAGTATCACCAGCCCTGAGCCCTTAAGTACGTGACCTGAGTTTGCCTGTGTTTATAATGGCAAGTAGTACATTATTGGCTTGTGTCCAGGATCAAATGGCTGGTGCATGTCAGAAGTCTTGTACAGCCCCTAGGGAATTTAAGTGCCTAGTATATGGTAGCTGGCAGTCTCCTGTCACTGTTTATAGAATATAGGACCCTTCTCTGTCTCAAGGCTTTTAATGCACCCTGACAATTTTTCCCTTGTCTGATTAAGAGAAGAAGAGTTAAATGATGTGTAAATGGTCCAGGCTTACACAGATAGATACAAAGTCTTAGAGCTTGGAGGGATCTCAGTGGCTAGAAAAGAAATGAATAAAAGGACTGGGTCTGGGGATTTAGGAGAAAAAGATAGGGAAGTGAGAGAAGAAAGAGGTATGCAGGATGGGTTAGCAGTGTGGCCCGTGCTAAGGGATTCCTTCTCACAAGACATACCACAGAGATAACTGCAGGGGAAGATTCCTTACAGAAATGTGGGTTTCTGGACCAACACAGAACCTTCTTGGGTAGGGTTTACAGGGGCTCGGATGTGGCCTGGGCACCATCACTTACCACCTTGTTGCTTTCTGGTAGTGGGAGGTGATGCGCCATTCCCCGAGAATAGCCTGGATGAGGAGGTGACGATCGAGATTGTGCTCTCCAGCTCCGGAGATGAGGACTCCCAGCTCGGCCCCTACTGCACAGACGAGCCACGGAGCCCCACAGAGAAGCAGCACAGCCTCCCCATCTCCCACCGGAGTGGCATTGAGGCAGCGGGTGAGGTGCAGACCTCCTCTAAAAAGTCCTACGTGTGCCCTAACTGTGGCAAAATCTTCCGCTGGAGGGTCAACTTCATCCGACACTTGCGGAGCCGCAGGGAGCAGGAGAAGCCACACGAGTGCTCGGTGTGCGGGGAGCTCTTCAGTGACAGCGAGGACCTAGACGGGCACCTGGAGACCCACGAGGTCCAGAAACCTTTCAGGTGCGGTGCTTGTGGGAAGAGCTTCCGCCTCAACTCCCACCTGCTCTCACACAGGCGGATACACTTGCAGCCAGACGGACTTGAGTTAGTGAAGAAGAAAGAACAGAAGGCGTCAGGGACCACGGGTGGGGACTCTGACGACCCGCTGACAAAGGGCAAGGCCAGGCTGCGCTGCCAGTGCTGTGATTGCGGGAAGGTGTTCCAGCGGCCTGAGCACCTGGCCCGGCACCGCAGTGACATTCACATGGACAAGTCCCGGCCCTTTCAGTGCAGGTACTGCGTCAAAAGCTTTTCCCAGAACTCCGACCTCCTCCGCCACCAGCGCCTGCACATGAAACGCCGGTCCAAGCAGGCTCTGAACTCCTACTGAGTCGGGGGCTTAACACACATTTTTGCGTGCAGCTCCAGCGTGGGTAGAGTGTATCCCACTTGTGCTTGGTACTGACCGGTTTCAGACTCCTCCCCAGGACAGAGACCACGTCCTCCTGACCTTTAACTCTCAGGTAGAAATGAGATAGTGGCCAGTTAAGTATTCGCTCTGTCTCTGCTGTGCCGAAAGCCAGGAGAGTGTGTCAGCACCAGCTTTGACTTGCCCGGTGTTTCGGGTCTGAGAACCCTGTTCAGTGCTTCCCACGTGGTGTAGGGACTGGGGTACCCCTACCACAGGAAACCTTTGAGGGGTCTGTTCCTTGCCAGCTTGCAGTGCACTCCCTTCCTGCCCCATCTGAATTCCTACCCCATCCTGCGGTCTGGAGGTAATTTCTCCCTACCTGACAGCAGGAAGCTGCCAGTGGGGTGATGGGTTAGGAAGAAGACAATAAGGTGGGGCTGGAACTGTTGGCACAAGGGCAGCAGGGCCAAGCACACCAAGCCATGTCACATCATCAGAAGTCTGTGTCCCAGGCACCATCTGGTCCATAAGAACACCTCAGAATGATCAGATGGCCCTTCCAGGCTCCGAAGCCTTTGTGGGGGACTTTATAGCTTGCCAAAGGGAAGTCTTTCTTTCCTGGTAGTGACTGGTTATTGGGAATTGTGAGCTCATTCAAGGCAAAGCCCACGTTAAAGGCCACATTTTAATTTGTTTGTTGGCACACACTACAAAGAAAGTGTCCTTTCTTTGTACCCTGAAGGTCCTTGGTACAAAGGACTTGGTTGTGGGATAGAAGTGACAGCATCATCATTTGAAAGGCGCTTAACTTTCCCTTCCCCATTGTGTCATGTCTAGGAAAGGAGAGCTCACTCAGGTCCTGTAAAGGAGAGCTCAGGTCCCATGAATGAGAAGTTGTTTTGTCTGGATGAGCTGAGCAGGAGAAACAGAATTTTTGGTGAAGTCATTCTATATATATATTAACTTCATGTGCCAGTTGTATTAATTCCTTAAGGCTGCTGTATCAAAGTACCAAAAGCTAAGTGGCTCAGAACAACAGAAATTCATCATCCCAGTTCTGGAGGCCTGGAGTCCAAGATCAAGGTGTCAGCAAGGTTGGATTCTTGTAAAGGAAGGATCTGTTCCTTGCCTCTCCTTTAGCTTCAGTGATTGCTAACAGTTGTTGATGTTCTTTGTCTTGTCGAAGCATCACCCCATCTCCTCCTTTGTCTTTACATGGTGTTCCTGTGTGTGTGTCTGTCTGTCTCCAAATTTCCCCTTTTCATAAAGATACCAGTCAATGGAGGAGGGCCTGCCCTACTGATTCCAGACTGTTCCCATTTTAATTATATCTGCAATGACCCTATTTCCAAATAAGGTCACATTCTGAGGTACTGGGGTTAGGACTTCAATATGAATTTGGGAGGTGGGAAGACAATTTAACCCACAACACTAGATAATCCTGAGGTTATGCTGATATTTCTCATTCTCAGATGAATTAGTACAAAGTTGATTTAGCTTACTCTGAGTTCCATTGGAAGCAGAACTCAGATTCAAGATTCTGTTCCCAGAGTGGGGGATCCTCTGCAGGATAGCCTTTAAAGTTCGTAGCCTGGGGTTCTGGACTGGGAGTGACACTGGTAGTGAAGCCTCAAGCAATGAAAACCATCGTCTTGATCCTGAAAGACTGGCCAGGTTGGCTAAGCTCAGTGATGAAAAAACATGGAAGATGTGATGTATTGTTGGCTGAGTCAGAAAGCTGGCCACCAGGCCTGTGTTTTATATTTATATGTCAGGTCCCATTAGCAGGCAGTAAGGCCGGGCAAATGAATGCAAGACCCTTTGCTCATTGTCACCTCATTATCACATCAAGAGATAACAAAGCCAATGAAATAGTAACAGTTTTACAGTTATGATTTCTGTGCCTGTATAGATGCATCTATATACCCAGGAATAGTAAATACAATAAAATAATTTGGTTATACCCTGAACAGGAAATAAACTATTGGTTTCTAAATACTTTCCCTCTTGGGTTGACATTGCCAGAAAGGGGGAAAATATGTATCTTGAAGGACAAGGGAAGAGAAAATTTCAAATAGAGGCCAGATTCTATGTACATTTGCCCTACCCACCTATGCACTCTTGCCCAACAGTCCCATTAAGGGAGGAAGTTATGAATTCACCCACTTTAGATATTTGTATAAAAGAAGAAAACTGGTCTATTTAGTATATTTTATCTGTAAAATCAGATCATAAGTAAGAAAGACAAAAGGGAGTGTAACAGAATTGAAACCCATGGGGAGGCTATGCATCTGATCAGTACCCACCAAATATTGTGAGGGAGTATCAAATTCACTGACACAAACCTGACCAGGGTACCTAACTAATCAGAAGTTCACCTTCCCCCTGGATTCAGAAGCCCCTCTGGGTGGTGCAGCTCAAATCCCAGGTTCTTCCCATGCAGAGGAACCATTGGGTTCTGGAAAAAGCTTCTCCAGAAGATAGAACTGACCCACTTCATCCTTCCTCCCCTCCCTTCCTGGGTGGCTGGGCAGACAGATGAGCTGTGTGTACCTTCCCATGGATGTTCAGAGACCCCACATACGAAAAGCATCTGTCCTCCCTCTTCCTCTGATCCCTTGGCATTGTTCCCATAAATTCACAGGTGCAAAATAAAAATTTGACTTGCTGAATTAATATCCGTGTTTGACTTTTCAATTAAAAGAGTATGAGTAGCACAGCTGAGAGAGCTAGTCAGTTAGCCTGACAAAGAGAACTTGAGGGCTTCTCTGGTGTCTCAGTGGTAAAGCGTCCGCCTGCCAATGCAGGAGTCTCGGGTTCAGTCTCTGATCTGGGATGATCCCACATGCCACAGAGCAACTAAGCCTGTGCACCACAACCACTAAGCCTGCGCTCTGGAGCCCATGCTCCACAATACGAGAAGCCACCACAATGAGAACCCCATGCGCCACAACTAGAGAGCAGCTCCTGCTCGCCACAACTAGAGAAAGCCTACACAAAGCAAGGAAAACCCAGCACAGCGAAATAAAATTTTTAGAAAAGAACTTGAAGTGGGAGGATGCTGAAAATAGCCCTTCTGGATATCAGACATTACCTTAGAAAACTTTTAGGCCTCAGATAGGTAGTTCTGGTCACCTGATCTGATCACCTCTCTTTTTAGAAGAGAGGAAGTAATGGTTTTTTTTTTTTTAATGTTTTGTTTATATATATATATATATATATATATATATATATATATATATTTGACTGTACCAGGTCTTAGTTGTGGCATGTGGGATTTTTCTGGCATGCAGGATCTTTAGTTGCAACATGTAAACTCTTAGTTGTGGCATGTGGGATCAACCTGGGCCATGGAATCTTAGCCACTGGACCACTAGGGAAATCCCAGTAACCAGGAACAGGATTAGGACACACTCCTGATCTCACCATAGCTGTTAGCTGTTTCACCCAACTTCAGCCATTTTCATACAACCTCTGTCTCCTAACCTCTTGCCTCAGCTGGGAAAAACCAAAATGAAACCAGTGGTGGAAAGGTCCCTTGCTAATAAGTTGTCAACTGCAGATTGGCACTTGTCAAGAGCATTGCCAGTGAACAAGGGCATCTGCCTCTGCGGAGATTGAACCCCGTGCTGCTGCAGCTGTTGACCTTCAACACCCCAAGGGAGTTGAGGGTGGAGTGGAGGCACTTTGTGCTCCAGGGAATCTCGTGGAACCAGGTCTTCAGATAGTTTTTCAGGAACTGATTTCATGATCCCAACCCTTGCATCTTCATATCTTGAAAAGCACTAAATCACTAAATGATGCCATCAGCTCCTCATGACTGGCAGAAAGACTTGCGTAAAGTGAACATTTGATTGCACTGAACTCCCCTTTCACCAAAATTTTATGTATTGCCCTTCCCCCACTGCCTCTTTGGAGCAATCTCAGAACTATCTGAGGTGCTGTCCTCCAGGTTGCAGTCCTCATTTTGTCCCCAAATAAAACTTATCTCAAAACTCTCAAGTTGTGCATCTTTTTTAATCAACAAAATCATGATACAAGTGGAAGAGAAGGCACAAGTCTGTGCCAATCTTAGACTTGGAGATTGGTCCTGGTTGCTTTTCTGCCATGAGATAGTTTCCATCCTCTACCAAAAGCAGGATTTTGATCAGGCACAAACACTTCTGCTTGCAGTGTAATACAGGGAATTTGATGATACTTATGTCACCTCTCCCCGACACACACACATCCCATTCCACCAAACAAGCCCAGGTGTTTTTCTGTTAGCAACAGAAGTTAATGCTGTTTTATCGTAATAGTCAATGCCCACCAGTGCTCCAATGCAAACAAGTCTACAGACGAGGTAACATGTGAACCTGTGCTTGGCCAGGAAATGAACATCGGGACGAAGTTTGGATGACCAGGCTCTCCTGCTGCCTCAACCCACATCTAAGGCATCCAGCATCTGCTGGCTGGTTATTAAGGGCCATAAGTTCATCAAGTACAAAGCCCTCGGTTCCATCCAAACCTGCTTGACCATCCCATACAGACTGGGAATTTTATCCTCTCTCTAAACCATAGTCAACAACTAAGGTACCATGATCAATGTGCATATAATCACCAAGGTACATTGCAGTGTTATCAATTCTCCATAAAGAAAAAAAAAATGCAGACGAAATGGAAGACCAGATTCATATATAAGTGGGAAGGGCCAGGCTTCCCTTGTGTATCTAGGCTATAGCCAAGGATATTGAAATGGGAATCTGAGTTCTTGTTCTCAGAGCTAAAGAAAGAACTTCACAAACACACAAACACTCAGGGTAGCAAGCAGACAATTTATTTCAGAGAGAAGACAAGTACAAAGCTCTCAGCATAGACATTGAGAGGGGGTGAAGTGTCCCCTGAAAGCGTTATCTGTAGTAGCTTATATTCATACTAGTATTGATCTATACATTTCTGGTTGGCTCTTATCCTTAGCATATGTCATTTTTAACCAATCAACTTAAAGGTAACAATTTTTATTGTAGCATTCCTGAGTTATCTTTTGATCCTCAGGTTTTAAGTTGTCTTAGACATTTAGTCTGGAAAATCCCATGGATGGAGGAGCCTGGTGGGCTGCAGTCCATGGGGTCGCTAAGAGTCGGACACGACTGAGCGACTTCACTTTCACTTTTCACTTTCATGCATTGGAGAAGGAAATGGCAACCCACTCCAGTGTTCTTGCCTGGAGAATCCCAGGGATTGGGGAGCCTAGTGGGCTGCCATCAATGGGGTCGCACAGAGTCGGACACGACTGAAGCGACTTAGCAGCAGTAGCAGCAGACATTTAGTTGCCCAACCCGTGACCCTTTTTTATGACCTCCAGCCATTTTACAATGGACCAGATGAATGCGCTAAAGATTAATGATCATCAGTTGTTTTTCCCTCAGGCATACAAAACAGACGTTAATTACGCCCCTTTCCTGGATCTGAGTGCTGATAATTTGTCAGACCCAGAACACATTCCTCTGAGAGCCAGGAATTTGGGACAAAAGATATAATTTTAGGTTAATGGAGTGGGATGTTTATTGAAATAGGCTGAGGTCTCAGAGTTCCTACACTAACTGCCTAACAATTTCTACCTCAGTATCACAGGCAGGTTGGTAAGCTTCACAAGTCAAAGGACTGCACCCTTAGCATGTAAGTAAATGGCAGGGGGTTGCCCTTTTCCATCACTCACTAAAAAAAAAAAAAACAAAAATGTTGATACAGTTGTGTCTATACTAGTGAAGTCGCTCAGTCGTGTCCGACTCTTTGTGACCCCACGGACTGTAGCCTACCAGGCTCCTCTGTCCATGGGATTTTCCAGGCAATAGTACTGGAGTGGATTGCCATTTCCTTCTCCAGGGGATCTTCCCGACCCAAGGATCAAACCCAGGTCTCCTGCATTATAGACAGACACTTTACCATCTGAGCCACCAGGGAAGTCCTTGTGTCTATACTAGCCTATTATATACAGGTCTTGCTACATCTTGTCAAAATATAAAGGGGCCAGGATACCTGCCCTGAAAATGTTGCAGGTCAGAAAAACTGAAGATTTAATAGCTGGGTTAAATTGATCCTATCCAAATTAAGCTGCATGCCCTTTGAAGGTGTCTGTGTGCTCAGAAGAGATGGGAGCCTGCTTCCAGTCCATTGAAGGTAAATTCAAAACGAGATTTCTACATATTTTTAAGTGTTTTCCCTGAATATTTTTGAGGAAGAAAATCTGGGTGGAAAAGTATGTAAACTCATATGGGAATCACACCAACAGTTTTCATCTTCAACAAACTTTAAGCTGTCAAGTTGCAGAGAGGGGGAGTGGGGTGTGGGGCTCCTGAGTGGCTGGATCAAATTTATCTTGGACTCCTTTTTTTGCCACTCATGTTTTTCTAGAATGGCTTGCCTAATCTCAAGATGATATTCTGGAGTCATGATCTGAAAACTTCACTCAGTTCAGTTCAGTCGCTCAGTCGTGTCCGACTCTTTGCGACCCCATGAATCGCAGCACGCCAGGCCTCCCTGGCTTTGGCATAGTCAATAAAGCAGAAGTAGATGTTTTTCTGGAACTCTCTTGCTTTTTCCATGATCCAGCAGATGTTGGCAATTTGATCTCTGGTTCCTCTGCCTTTTCTAAAGCCAGCTTGAACATCAGGGAGTTCACGGTTCACGTATTGCTGAAGCCTGGCTTGGAGGATTTTGAGCATTACTTTACTAGCATGTGAACAACTTCCTTTAACCATCTGCTCGAGAAGCCAAAAGTCTAACCAGATGTGCACTCACCAAATTTGTAGATGCAGAACCAGATGTTCCAGCAAAGATGGCTACTGAAACAAGAGAGCCAGGGGCCCCAGCATCCTTAAAGCTTTCTTTCATGCCTTTGGAGAGTTTCATGTAGTTACCTTTGGTGACAACACATAACTTTGCCTTGGGCACACTCTCCTTTGAGAAAGTGCTAGGTAGGTAGGCAGTATTGGAGTTCAGAGAGGGAGGCATAGATCCACACTGTAGTTGGGAAGGAGATTGCTCAATGCTATCTCCAATGCTAATCACCAAGGGCAGATATCTCATTGAGTTTATCTGTCTACATTGTCAGCTCAGTATCTGATACAGAGTGGGATATTGATAATGTGCAATGTGCACCTTGTCACTTTTACCTTCCCAAGAGAGAATGGACTCCTGTTGGACTCCTGAAAACCAGCTTGGGACCAGATGCTGAGAAGAGCCAGCTGCTATCCTGACACCACTGCTCTGACACCAACAGGATGGGTGTCCACTGTGGATAAGGAATATTGCCTATCATTCCATAAACAAGGATCAAACCATCAGCCACTGTAGCCCTACCATCCCCACCCCCTACTCTCCTGACTGTGTGTCCTGAGGGGAACTCATGAGAGAGAAAACCAGGAAGCATTGTGTGCTTTGCATACTGGCCCTATATAATCAAGATGCATATCTAAGGAATAATTTCTTCTTCTTTTCTTACAGAAAAGCACTAAAATCATTAACTTGAGATGTCATTTTGTGATTAGCAGTAATAATGTATTTACTCTCCCACTAGGATNGGGGAACTCATGAGAGAGAAAACCAGGAAGCATTGTGTGCTTTGCATACTGGCCCTATATAATCAAGATGCATATCTAAGGAATAATTTCTTCTTCTTTTCTTACAGAAAAGCACTAAAATCATTAACTTGAGATGTCATTTTGTGATTAGCAGTAATAATGTATTTACTCTCCCACTAGGATGGACAATCTGAGAACATGGAACACAAGATTTTTGTTTTATTCACTTTTTTGGGTGGAGTTGAGATTTTTTTTTTTTTTTTAACTGTATTTTAAGAGGCAGGGGGAAGCAAATTGCTTTTTTGCAACTTTTCATGGTCACTGGGAAAGAAAGGTCTAAGAAGGAGGCTTCTAGGAAGCCAGACAGCTGCCTCCTCCCTGTGCAGATCTCCTTCAGCTTTGGGGTCAGGGAAGGGCCCTCCAGGGGATATCAGTGCTGGGATATCAGCCCAAGTGCTGCTCCCTCCCCACCTCCTCCTCTGGGTTTGGATCACAGGATGTGGCTGAGGAAGCCAGAACCACAACCCTGGCTGAGTGTCAGGCTATAGATACCAAGGATGTACTTGAAACCAAGCAGGACTCTGTGAGGCGCTCCTGGGCACAAAAGCCTTTCCATGTTCCTGATTTCTGTTTTGTAGGAAGTAACCTTCATTTGTCCTGGAATGTGAAGTCTAGTGGGCCTAAGGAAGCATTACTATGAACAAAGCTAGTGGAGGTGACAGAATTCCAGTTGAGCTATTTCAAATCCTAAAAGATGATGCTGTGAAAGTGCTGCACTCAATATGCTAGCAAATTTGGAAAACTCAGCAGTAGCCACAGGACAGGAAAAGGTCAGTTTTCATTCCAGCCTCTAAGAAACACAATGACAAAGAATGCTCAAGCTACCACATAATTGCACTCATCTCACACACTAATAAGGTAATGCTCAAAATTCTCCAAGCCAGGCGTCAATAGTATGTAAACTGTGAACTTCCAGATGTTCAAGCTGGATTTAGAAAAGGCAGAGGAACCAGAGATCAAATTGCCAGTATCTGCTGGATCATCGAAAAAGCAAAAGAGTTCCAGAAAAACATTTACTTCTGTTTTATTGACTATGCCAAAGCCTTTGACTGTGTGGATCACAATAAGCTGTGGAAAATTCTTCAAGAGATGGGAATACTTGATCACCTGACCAACCTCTTGAGAAATCTGTATGCAGGTCAGGAAGTAACAGTTAGAACTGGACATGGAACAACATACTGGTTCCAAATCAGGAAAGAAGTACGTCAAGACTGTATATTGTCACCCTGCTTATTTAACTTCTATGCAGAGTACATCATGAGAAACGCTGGGCTGGATGAAGCACAAGCTGGAATCAAGATTGCTGGGAGAAATATCAATAATCTCCGATATGCAGATGACACCACCCTTATGGCAGAAAGTAAAGAAGAACTAAAGAGCCTCTTGATGAAAGTGAAAGAGGAGAGTGAAAAAGTTGGCTTAAAACTCAACATTCAGAAAACAAAGATCATGGCATCCGGTCCCATCACTTCATGGCAAATAGATGGAGGAACAGCGGAAACAGTAACAGATTCTGTCTCTTATACACATCTAGATGTGTATAAGAGACAGACCAGATGTTCCTATTAAAGAACATCAACGATGCTTGGGTTTGCACCAATGACATGTTCAGGCTTGCCCTGCACAACTTTGGCTGACCTCCTCCCAGCCAGGCACTCATGCTGTTTCCTCCTCCCTCCTCTTCCCGATACTATTCACACTCCTCCAGATGCTCCAAATATCATTCACAAACGAGCAGGGCCGCGGTGGGCGTGGGCGCAGTGCGCTGCTGCTACCGAGGTGTTGTGCATGATGTTTGGACGCTAGACTAGTTGCATCTGACAGGAGAAGTTTGTGTTGTACCAGCGCATGCCTTGGAAAGACTTAAGTAATGCAAAAGGTTGTCTTTTTTTTTTTTTTTGTATGGATGTGACAGTTGGACTATAAAGAAAGCTGAGCACCGAAGAACTGATGCTTTTGAACTGTGGTGTTGGAGAAGATTCTTAAGAGTCCTTTGTACTGCAAGGAGGTCCAACTAGTCCATCCTAAAGAAGATCAGTCCCAAATATTTATTGGAAAGAGTGATGTTGAAGCTGAAACTCTAATACTTTGGCCACCTGATGAGAAGAACTGACTCATTTGAAAAGACCCTGATGCTGGGAAAGATTGAAGGCCAGAGGACAAGGCCACAGCAGAGGATGAGATGGTTGGATGGCATCACCACCTCAATGGACATGAGTTTGAGTAAACTCCGGGAGTTAGTGATGGACAGGGAGGCCTGCTGTGCTGCAGTCCATGGGGTCGCAGAGAGTTGGACACGACTGAGTGACTGAACTGAACTGAACTGAACTGAGACTTCATTCAGCCTCCTTACCTTCTCTGAGTTCAAAACGGCGGATCCAAGCATTTGCTAATCTGGAAAAGGAGGGAATGCAGAAACAAGGGAGGAATGGTCAAGAAACAGTAGTGCAGCCTCGGGACATTGTCTTGGCTCCTCCTCAAGAAATATAGTAACAATTTCCTTAAGTTCTGCAGGAACCAAAACCCTACCCAGCTGGAGGATGGTAACTTCCTTCTGAGTAAAAGATCTCTGGAGCACTGCCCTGTTATCTCACTATCAACCAATCAGAAGAAAGTCACACATCACCTCACATTGCGCCTATAAAAATTTTTCCCACTAAACCATAGGGGAATTCAAAGTTTTTAAGCCTGGGCCACCTATTCTCTTTGCCTGGTCCTTTAATATATCTTTCTTTGCTCCAAACTTTGATGTTTATTTTTATTTGGCCTCACTGTGCACCAAGCACATAAACTTTCAGTTCAGTTCAGTCACTCAGTCGTGTCCAACTCTTTGCGACCCCATGGACTGCAGTCAGGCTTCCCTATCACCAACTAGTGGAGCTTGCTCAAACTCATGTCCACCGAGTTGGTGATGCCATCCAACCATCTCGTCCTCT
Source organism: Cephalophus harveyi (assembly GCA_006410635.1). Classification (NCBI taxonomy): domain Eukaryota; kingdom Metazoa; phylum Chordata; class Mammalia; order Artiodactyla; family Bovidae; genus Cephalophus; species Cephalophus harveyi. Next base: position 536,172 of record SJYT01055412.1, on the reverse strand, counting down.
GTCATCCCATTCTCCCCTTGCCTTCAATCTTTCCCACCATCAGGGTCTTTTCCAGTGAGTCAGTTCTTTCCATCAGGTGGTATAAGTATTGGAGCTTCAGGTTCAGCATCAATCCTTCCAATGAATACTAAGGACTGATTTCCTTTAAGATTCACTGGTTGGATCTCCTTGCCGTTCAAAGGACTCTCAAAAATCTTCTCCAACACCACAGTTCAAAAGCATCAATTCTTTGGGTACTCAGCCTTCTTTTTTTTTTTTTTTTTTTTGCTCAGACTTCTTTATGGTCCAACTATCACATCCATACATGACTACTGAAAAAACCATAGCTTTGACTGGATGGACTTTGTCAGCAAAGTAATGTCTCTGCTTTTTAATATACTGTCTAATTTGGTCATGGCTTTTCTTCCAAGGAGCAAGCATCTTTTAATTTTATGGCTGCAGCCACCATCTGCAGTGATTTTGGAGTCCAAAAAAATGAAGTCTATCACTGTTTCCATTGTTTCCCCATCTATTTGCCATGAAGTAATGGGACCAGATGCCATGATCTTTGTTTTCTGAATGTTTCCCATGAACTCTTCTGTCCATGGAATTTTCCAGTGTTTTTTTTTTTTTTTGCTCAGACTTCTTTATGGTCCAACTATCACATCCATACATGACTACTGAAAAAACCATAGCTTTGACTGGATGGACTTTGTCAGCAAAGTAATGTCTCTGCTTTTTAATATACTGTCTAATTTGGTCATGGCTTTTCTTCCAAGGAGCAAGCATCTTTTAATTTTATGGCTGCAGCCACCATCTGCAGTGATTTTGGAGTCCAAAAAAATGAAGTCTATCACTGTTTCCATTGTTTCCCCATCTATTTGCCATGAAGTAATGGGACCAGATGCCATGATCTTTGTTTTCTGAATGTTGAGTTTTAAGCCAACTTTTTCACTCTCCTCTTTCACTTTTATCAAGAGGTTTTTTAGTTCTTCCTCACTTTTTGCCATTAGAGTGGTGTCATCTGCATAATTGAGGTTATTGATATTTCTCCCAGCAATCTTGATTCCACCTTGTGCTTCATCCAGCCCAGCATTTCACATGATGTACTCTGCATAGAAGTTAAATAAGCAGGGTGACAATATACAGTCTTTCCTGATTTGGAACCAGTCTGTTGTTTCATGTCCAGTTCTAACTGTTGCTTCCTGACTTGCATACAGATTTCTCAAGAGGCAGGTCAGGTGGTCTGGTATTCCCATCTCTTAAAGAATTTTCCACAGCTTATTGTGATCCACACAGTCAAAGGCTTTGGCATAGTCAATAAAACAGAAGTAAATGTTTTTCTGTAACTCTCTTGCTTTTTCAATGATCCAGCAGATACTGGCAATTTGATCTCTGGTTCCTCTGCCTTTTCTAAATCCACCTTGAAAATCTGGAAGTTCATAGTTTACATACTGTTGAAGCCTGACTTGGAGAATTTTGAGCATTACTTTGCTAGTTTGTGAGATGAGTGCAATTGTGTGGCAGTTTGAACATTCTTTGGCATCATCTTTCTTTGTGATTAGAATGAAAACTGACCTTTTCCTGTCCTGTGGCCACTGGTGAGTTTTCCAAATTTGCTGGCATATTGAGTGCAGCACTTTCACAGCATCATCTTTTAGGATTTGAAATAGCTCAACTGGTCATTATTAGAGAAATGCAAATCAAAACAACAATCAGATATCATCTCACACCAGTCAGAATGGCCATAATAATAATAATAATAAACTACAAACAATAACTGCCAGATAAAAAGTGGAGAAAAAGGAACCATCACTGATACAGCCACTGATGGAGAACAGAATGGAGATTCCGCAGAAAGCTAGGAATAAAACTATCATATGCTAAATGTCTTTAGTCATGTCTGATGCTTTGTGACCCTATGGACTATAGCCTGCCAAACTTCTCTCTCCATGGGATTCTCTAGGCAAGAATACTGGAGTGGGTTACCATGTCCTCCTCCAGGGGATCTTCCCAACCCAGGGATCAAAGCCACAGCTCTTACATCTCCTGCATTGGCAGGAGTTTTCTTTGCCACTAGTGCCACCCAGGAAGCTATACCTTGAGAAAGTCACAATTCTAAAAGACAGATGCATGTGTGTTCATTGTAGCACTATTTACAATAGCCAGAACATGGAAGCAACCTAGATATCCATTGACAGATGAATAGATAAAGAAGTTGTGGTACATAAACACAATGGAATATTACTCAGCCATAAAAGGAACAAATTTGAGTCAATTGTAGAGAGCTGGATGAGCCTAGAGCCTGTTATACAGAGTGAAGCAAGTCAGAAAGAGAAAAATAACTACAGTATCTTAAAGCATATATATAGGATCTAGAAAAATGGTACTGATAAACCTATTTGCAAGGAAAGAATGGAGACACAAAGATAGAGAAGGGATCTGTGGACACAGAGCGGGAAGGAGAGCATGGGATGAATTGAGAAAGTAGCATTGACATACATAGACTACCATATGTTAAATACATAGCTATTGGGAAGCTGCTGTATAACACAGGGAGTCCATCCTGGCACTCTGTGGTGACCTAGAGGGGCAGGATGGGTGAGTGTGTGTGTGTGTGTATATATATATGGCTTTCATGGTATACATAGTTATGACTGATTTGTGATGTTGTATGGCAGAAACCAGCACAACATTGTAAAGCAATTATCCTTCAATTAAAAAAAAAAGAAAAGAATGAATTCTAGTCAGCTGAACTGAGATGAATGATACTAGAGCCCTAGGTCACTAGGGTGAACTAAGTCAGAAAAAGAAAAATATCATATATTAGTACATATATATGGAATCTAGAAAAATGGAATGATGAACTTATTTGAAGGGCAGGAATAGAGACACAGACATAGAAAACAGACTTGTGGACACAGTGGAGAAGAAGACAGGACAAATTGAGAGAGTAGCATTGACACATATACATTATCATGTGTAAAACAGCTAGTGGGAGGTTGCTGTGTAACACAGGGAGCTCAACCTGATGCTCTGTGACAGACTGAGGGGTGGAATGGGGTGGGGTGGGAGGGAGATTCAAAAGGGAGGGGATATTTGTACACTTATAGCTGATTCATATCATTGTATGGCAGAAAACAACACAATATTGTAAAGCAATTATCCTCTGAAATATATTAAAAAAAAAAACCCAGTCCATACCATCAACAAGAAAAATGCAGAAGGCTGATAATTAGAAAAGAGTATATTTAGGATTTTAGAAATTGCAGTTCAGAAGACAGATTTGGGTAAAACCCAAAAGTGTTCTGGAAAAGAGGCAAAAGCCACATTTGCTGTCTGGCAAGAATTATGACAAACTCTGAAACAAGAAAGAAATTATTTGTCTTTCAGGGATAAGGTGCCATAAGTTACTCTAGGTAAGCATCCAATAAGTCTTGAATTTATGGCAGATGTTCTAGATGCCTACATTAAGACAATAAGTGGACCAGATGTGGGCTTTAGGCAACCATGTCCCAGGTGGGGTGTGGACCATTGGTTCACCAGTCATTTACAGGGGGCAGAATCAAAGTGGAGAACTAGAAGTATGTGGAGTTCACATATTCTCATAAGTACAAGAAAGTATTGGAGCAATTCTCCCAGAGCACCTGCTGACCACCCGAGGGAGACCTCAGACACTGGAGGAGACAGGAGGAGTACTTGTGAAATCAGGCCAGGGGTTGAGGCTGAGCCCCTGGTTGATAGCACTGAGTCCAAGCTGCTGGTCTACCAGGGAAGTTCAGGCCCCAGGGAATATTAATGGGTGTGAGCTTTTCTGGAAATCCTCATCTTGGCACCAACATCTGACTGCCCAATTGCCTGTACACTCCAGTGCTAGACCCTTTAGGTCAAACAGCTAGCAAGAGAGGAACACAGCCCCACCCATCAACAAAAATGAGATGATATATGAATATGTTATTTAGGAAAGAGAAAGGTAAAAACCTACAAAACCAAATAAATGAAGAAGAAATAGATGACCAACCTGAAAAAGAAATCAGAGTAATGATAATAAAGATCCAGTATGTACCTGATGGTCCAGTGGTTAAAAATCCCCATCCCAATGCATGGGACATAGATTCAAACCCTGCTCCAGGAAGACTGCACATGCCTCAGTGCCACAGTTACTGAGCCAGTGCTTTAGAGCCCAAGAGCTGTAGCTTTGAAGCCCACACATCCTAGAGTCTGTGCTCCACAACAAGAGAAGCCACCACAATGAGAAGCCTCCAAACCACAGCTAGAGAGTAGGCCCTGCTTGCTGCAACTAGAAAAAGACTGCACACAGCAACGAAGAGCCAGTGCAGGCAAAAATAAAAAACACCTAAATAAAACACTAACAAAAGAAAGACTATCTAAAATCTTGGAAATAATATGCAGGCACAGATCAAGAAAATGTGTCTCCATTCTTTCCTTGCAAATAGGTTTATCGGTACCATTTTTCTAGATTCCATATATATGCTTTAAGATACTGTTTAATAAGGACCTAGAAGAGCTAAACAACAAATAATGATGAAAAACACAATAACTGAAATGAAAATACACTCCAAGGAATTAATAGCAGAATAACTAAGACAGAAGGACAAATAAATGAACTGGAAGATAGAATGGTGAAAATAACTGTCATGGAACAGAATAAAGAAAAAAGAATGAAAAGAAATGAAGACAATCTCAGAGACTTCTGGGACAACATAACACACAACAAGATCCTGATTATAGGGAACCCAGAAAAAGAAGAAAAATAGAAAGGATATGCAAAAAAATGTTTGAAGAATTTTTAGTCAAAAACATCCTTAACATGGGAAAGGAAATAGCCACACAAGTCCAGGAAGCACATAGAGCCCCTTACAAGATAAACCTAAGGAAAAACATACCAAGACACATAATCAAACTAACAAAAAATAAATTGAAACAATCAATGAAAAGGGGTGGTAGAGGATGAGGACAGCAATAGCAACAACAAAAAAGCAAACCTAGAAGAAGGAGAGAAATAATACAAATCAGAGCAGAAATAAATGACACAGAAACAAAGAAAATAATAGCAAAAGTTAATAAAGCTAAAAGCTAGTTCTTTGAGAAGTTAAACAAAATTGATAACTTTTAGCCAGGCTCATCAAAAAAAAAAAAAAAAAGAGAGAGAGAGAGAGACAACTCAAATCAGTAAAATTAGAGATGAGAAAGGAGAAATTACAACTAACACCACAGAAATACAAAGGATTGTAAGAGACTATTACAAGCAACTATATGCCAACAAAATAGACAAGCTGGAAGAAATGGGCAAATCTTAAGAAAGGTAGAATCTTCTAAGACTAAACCAGGAACAAACAGAAAACATGAACAGATCCATCACAAGTAAGCAACTGATAAGAAGGGATTAATTTTCAAAATATACAAACAGCTTATGCAGCTCAATATAAAAAAAATAAGAACCCACTCAAAAGATGGGCAGATTTAAATAGCCATTTCTCCAATATGCACATGAAAAGATGCTCACCATCACTAAGTATTAGAAAAATGCCAATCAAAACAACAATGAGGAGTCACCTTATGCTGGTTAGAATGGCTATTGTCAAAAGATGTACAAACAGTAAATGCTGGAGAGAGTGAAGAAAAGGGGATCCTCCTGCACTGTTGATGGGAATGTAGATTTTACAGCCATTATGGAGAATGAGATGGAATTTTCTAAGAAGTCAGTCTTGGGTGGTGTTCAAAATAGGAGGAGTTAATGAAGTCTTATAAAGAGAAATCTTACAGAAACGGTCAATCATCTCCAGCTACCCAGCTATCATTATCGCTGTGGAGGGTGTCACAGTGTAGCAGTGAAGCATACAAAGCACGAACAGTCTGAAAGCAGCCAACAGAGAACAAATTAAAATAACCAGTATAACTAGGTGCAATCCAGATCACAATAAGGCATCAAGATAAGAAGGGTGCCAACTGAAGAAGATTTTATGGGTTGAAGCACTTTTCTTTTTTTTTTTTTGCAATTTGAAATGTCTGATTATGTTATTGGGTGTTCAGGTAAACTTTCTGAGTAATTCATACAGCATTAGGCATGAAGATTCCACGTGAGCTTTATAGTGATTTCTCTGAGGTTTATGTCATGTTATCCAATGTTAGCTTGAGTGTCTTCAGAAAAGGGGCAGTTTCAGTTCGTAACGATTTCAAGTCAAGAGAATGGGAGAAAAATGGAAACATTTGTTTGAATAGTCATAGTCAGATAGTGAGAAAACTAGAATAATTCAGGACATTTTCCAGTTTACAAGTAAGTATCATGACAAATTGTAGGAAATTCTGAAAGAGATGGGAATACTAAACCACCTTACCTGTATGCAGGACAAGAAGCAAGAGTTAGAACCGGACATGGAATTACTGGTTCAAAATTGGGAAAGGAGTAAGTCAAGGCTGTATATTGTCACCCTGCTTATTTAATGTATATGCAGAGTACATCATGTGAAATGCCAGGCTGGATGAAGCACAAGCTGGAATCAAGATTGCCAGGATAAATATCAACAACCTCAGATATGCAGATGACACCACCTTTATGGCAGAAAATGAAGAGGAATTAAAGAGCCAGTTGATGAAGGTGAAAGAGGAGAGTGAAAAAGCTGGCTTAAAACTCAACATTCAAAAAACGAAGTTCATGGTATCTTGTCCCATTACTTCATGGCAAATAGATGGGGAAACAATGGAAACAGTGACAGACTTTATTTTACTGGGCTCCAAAATCACTGCAGATGGTGACTGCAGCCATGAAATTAAAAGATGCTTGCTCCTTGGAAAAAAAAAAAAAAGCTATGATCAAGCATATTAAAAAGCAGAGACATTACTTTGCTGGACAAAGGTCCATCTAATCAATACTATGATTTTTTCCACTAGTCATATATGGATGTGGGAGTTGGACCATAAAGAAGGCTGAGCACTGAAGAATTGATGTTTTTGAACTGTGGTGTTGGAGAAGACTCTTGAGAATCTCTTGGACTGCAAGATCAAACCAGTTAATTCTAAAAGAAATCAATCCTGAATATTCATCGGAGGGACTGATACTGAAGCTGAAGCTTCAATACTTTGGCCACCTGAAGCGAAGATCTGACTCATTGGAAAAGACCCTGATGCTGGGAAAGATTGAAGGCAGGAGGAGAAGGAAACAACCGAAGATGAAATGATTGGATGGCATCACCGATTCAATGGATATAAGTTTGAGCAAACTCCAGGAGTTGATGGACAGGGAAGTCTGCTGCAGTCCATGGGATTCTACAGAGTTGGACATGACTCAGTGACTGAACAACTTGACTGTAGTCTGACCTGTGGCATCCCAACTTGTAATCCATTTACAAAAAGTTTTGAGGATCCTCCCTGGACTTATGAAATTCTTTTTTATTTTTTAAACATTTGCCCCATAGACTTCATCTTTTTTTTTTTTTTTTTTTGCTTCACTGGGTTTTTGTTGCTGCGTGCAAGCTTTCTCTATTTGTGGAGTGTGAGATACACTCTCTCGCTGTGGTGCATGGGCATCTCTTTGTGTGACTTCTCTCGTTGCAGAACACAGGATCTAGGGTGTGCATGCTTTAGTAGTTGTGGCACATACGATCAGTTGCCACGAGGCACGTGGGATGCTAGTTCTGAGGCACAGATGGTCTCTGTGGCATCTTCATTGGCAGGTGGATTCATTTTTTTCTTTATTTTTTAATTGAAGTATAATTCCTTTACAGAATTTTGTTGTTTTCTGTCAAACCTCAACATGAGTCAGCCATAGGTATACATCTGTCCTCTCCCTCTGGAACCTCCCTCCCATCTCCCTCCCCATCCCACCCCTCTAGGTTGATACAGAGCCCCTGTTTGCCCTGAGCCATATAACAAATTCCTGTTGGCTATCTGTTTTACATATGGTAATGTAAGTTTCCATGTTACTCTCTCTATACATCTCACCCTCTCCTCCCTTCTCCCAAGTCCATAAGTTTGTTCTCTATATCTGTTTCTCCATTGCTGCCCTGCAAATAAATTCTTTGGTACTATCTTTCTAAATTCCGTATATATGAGTTATTATAAGATAATTATCTTTCTCTTTCTGACTTACTTCACTCTGTATAATGGGCTCTAGGTTCATCCACCTCATTAGAACTGACTCACATGCGTTCCTTTTTATGACTAATATTACATTGTATATATGTATTACAACTTCTGTATCCGTTCATCTGTCGATGGACATCTAGGTTGCTTCCATGTTCTAGCTATTGTAAATAGTGCTGCAATGAGCACTGAGTGCGTGTGTCTTTTTCAGTTTTGGTTTCCTCAGGGTATATGGACGGAATCTCCATACCATCTTCTATAGTGGTTGGATCAATTTACAGTCCCATCAACAGCACAAGAAGGTTCCCTTTTCTCCACACCCTCTCCAGCATGTATTGTTTGTAGACTTATTGATGATGGCCTTTATGACCAGTGTGAGGTGAGATCTCATTGTAGTTTTGATTTGCATTTTTCTGCTAATGAACAACATTGTCTTTTCTTGTGTTTGTTAGCCATCTGTAGGTCTTCTTTGGAGAAATGTGTTTCGGTTTTTTTCCCACTTTTTGATTGGGTTGTTTGTTTTTCTGGTATTGAGTTGTATGAGCTAACTGTATACTTTGGAAATTAATCCTTTGTCAGTTGTTTCATTTGCTATTATTTTCTCTCATTCTGAGGGTTGTCTTTTCACCTAGCTTATAGTTTCATTTGCTGTGCAAAAGCTTTTAAGTTTAATCAGGTCCCACTTGTTTACTTTTTGTAAAATTTCCAGTAGTCTAGGAGGTGGGTCATAGAGGATCTTGCTTTGATTTATGTCATCAAATGTTCTGGCAGGTAGATTCTTAACAGCTGGACTACCAGGGAAGTAGTTTGTTAGTATGCCCTTCAGTTTGGCCTTGTCCTGAATAGGATCACCTACAGCCTCATGTAGTCCCATTTCTAAATGCAACATTTGAAAAGTCTTTTCACAGTGGAAAGGCAATTCAAATAGAGGATTGCTAGAGTGAGTGCTCAAATAAAGGAGGATAGAGGGGAGCAGCAGTTGCATAGGTCTTACAAATTTTTGTTTTAAATACCTTTTATGTCATTAGTCTTTGATTAGCCTTCTATAGCAAATCCTTCAATGAGATTATTTTGAAATTTTGGAGCCTTTTGGGGGCTTCTGCATACAAATTAAAATTCATACAATAGTTTAAGATGAGAGAATTCTAAAATTTTACCAATTGTCTTTCCAGTTCCAAGGGTCTAAGGAGCCAGTCCTGCAAATATTTTCTCCTGATAATGTAATTTTAGAAAAGATAAAACTCTTACCACTCTTGCTCCAATAGACCCTGCAGGCCAGGATCAAGGAGACTGACTGACCTAATGAGAGGTCTTTCCTTCCATAGGGCTTCTCTAACTGTACACACAAAAATCAGTTTTGGAGTCAGGTCAGGATTTACTTTAATTCCCAATAGTTCTTGCAAGTATCAGTTTTGTGTTATACATAAACCCAGCTGGTATACACATAGGTGGTTGTTCCATCCGGGAGCTATTTGGCCTTTGAGACACCATTTCCCAGTATTATTATGTAGTCTAATTCAGATATGAGATATGATCTGAACAAGTTTATGAAAACAGTGTAGTGGATTGGACCTGTGTTGCTTCTGCATCTAGCTCCCCAAAGAGTCACTCTTGGGTCCACTGGACTCTTTCATATGTCTCAGCTTCTCCCTCTGACAGTCTAAAGCCATTATGAATGCTCAGACTACTAGGTGATCAGTCTCTATTATGCATCCCTGAAAGAGGAGAATTTACTTAACTGTTGTAGTGGTATACCTGTGAGACAGCTCCTTGTCAAAAGGATTGATCCTGAAACAATTTCACCAGGTTCTCAGTCACCTGAGGACACCTTGTGGCTAGAAGGAGCAAATGTCTCTCATTCTTTGGGGCTAAATAATAATAATAATCTCTCATTTCACTAGTGAACAGCTTGTTCAGACCATAATTCAACTTTTTTCCCCCAATTTAAACCAAATTTAACAAAAACCCACCCACCTCTGTTTCCCTGGACCTCCTACCCAGAACCTCCTAGGCTCATGCCTAGTATATGCACCAGTCTTAAGTAAAAACAGCTCAAATAAAAAATTTTTAAGATCACCATTTAAAAAAAGATGAAACCCAGATATCAGGGGAACTCATCAGAACACTAAGGAGTACCAAGAAATTGGTGGGGCTCAAAGTGCCAATTTTATTAAAAAGCAGAGACATTATTTTGCCATCAAAGGTACATCTAGTCAAGGCTATGGTTTTCCCATAGTCGTGTATGGATGTGAGAGTTGGACTATAAAGAAAGCTGAGTGCTGAAGAATTGATGCTTTTGAACTGTGGTATTGGAGAAGACTCTTGAGAGTCCCTTGGACTGCAAGGAGATCGAACCAGTCCATCCTAAAGGAGATCAGTCCTGGGTGTTCATTGGAAGAACTGATGCTGAGGCTGAAACTCCAATACTTTGGCCACCTGATGCGGAGAGCTAACTCATTTGAAAAGACCCTGATACTGGGAAAGACTGAAGGCGAGAGGACAAGGCCACGATAGAGGACGAGATGGTTGGATGGCATCACTGACACAATGGACATGGGTTTGGGTGGACTCCGANAATACTTTGGCCACCTGATGCGGAGAGCTAACTCATTTGAAAAGACCCTGATACTGGGAAAGACTGAAGGCGAGAGGACAAGGCCACGATAGAGGACGAGATGGTTGGATGGCATCACTGACACAATGGACATGGGTTTGGGTGGACTCCGAGAGTTGGTGATGGACAGGGAGGCCTGGCGTGCTGCAATTCATGGGATCGCAAAGAGTCGGACACGACTGAGCGACTGAACTGAACTGAACTGAAAGTGCCGATACTGGTACTGAGCACCAGTTCAGGGTAGACTATAAGTTCACTGTTGGGTTACTTTTTTTTTTTTTTTTTCCCTAATTTTTTAAAATTTATTTTTAATTGGTAGATGATTGCTTTACAATGTTGTATTGGTTTCTGCCATATAACAATGTGAATCAGTCATAAGTATACATATAAGTCATAAGTATACTGGTAGCTCAGTTGGTAAAGAATCTGCCTGCAATGCAGAGACCCCGGTTTGATTCCTGGGTGGGGAAGATCCGCTGGAGAAGGGATAGGCTAACAACTCCAGTATTCTTGGGCTTCCCTTGTGACTCAGCAGGTGAAGAATCTGCCCACAATGCGGGAGACTTGGGTTCAATCCCTGGGTTGGGAAAATCCCCAGGAGAAGGAAAAGGCTACCCGCTCCAGTATTCTGGCCTGGAGAATTCAATGGCCTGTATAGTCCATGGGGTTGCAAAGAATCGGATGCGACTGAACAACTCTCACTTTCACTTTCTTTTTTTCAAGTATACATATCCTCTCCTTCTTCGATCTCCCTCTCATCCACTGCCCCCCTTCCCCTTACACACTGCCCCTGCCAATCCCAGCCCTCTAACTGTCACAGAGCACCAGGCTGAACTCCCTGAGTCATACAGCAACTTCCCACTAGCTATCTACTTTACATATGGTAGTATATGTACTTCAATGCTACTCTCTCAATTTGTCCCACTCTCTCCTTTCCCTATTGTGTCCACAAGTACTGTTCTCTATGTCTGTGTCTCTATTCCTGCCCTGCAAATAGGCTCATCAGTACCATTTTTCTAAGTTCCATATATGTGCATTAATTTACAATATTTGTTTTTCTCTTTACTGGGTATCTAACCCTAACCCATCTGAGCTATACTTGGATTGCATGAAATCTATAAATTGCTTTGGGCCATATAGTCTTTTTTACAACATTAATTCTTCCAATCCAAGAACATGGAATATCTCTGCATCTGTTTGCATCATCTTTGATTTCTTTCATCAGTGGCTTATAATTTCCTGCAGGTAGGTTTCTTCCTAGATATTTTATTCTTTTATTTGCAATGGTGAATGGGGTTGTTTCCTTAACTTCACTTTCTGATTTTTCATTGTTAGCATACGGGAATGTAAGTCATTTCAGTGTATTAACTTTATATCTTGCAACTTTATAATATTCATTGGTTAGCTTTAGTAATTTTCTGGTGGCATCTTTAGGGTCTTCTATATATAGTATCATGTCATCTGCAACCTGTGAGAGTTTTACTTCTTTTCTGATCTGGATTATTTTTCTTCTCCGATTGCCATGGCTAGGACTTCCAAAACTATGTTGAATAATAGTGGCAAGAGTGGGCACCCTCATCTTGTTCATGATCTTAGAGGAACTGCTTTCAGTTTTTTCAGCATTGAGAATTATGTTTGCTGTGGGTTTGTTGTATATAGCATCTATTATGTTGAGGTATGTTCCTTCTATGCCTACTTTCTGGAGAGTTTTTATCATAAATGAGTGTTGAAATTTGTCAAAAGTTTTTTCTGCATCTATTGAGATGATCATATGGTTTCTATCTTTCAGTTTGTTGACATGCTGTATCACATTGAATGATTTGCATATGTTGAAGAATCCCGGCATCCCTGGGATAAATTCTACTTAATCACAGTGTATGATCATTTTAATGTGTTGTTGGATTCTCTTTGCTAGAATTTTGTTGAGGATATTTGCATCTACATTTATCAGTGATATTGGCCTCTAATTTTCTTTTTTGGTGTTATCTTTGTCTTGTTTTGGTATCAAAGTGATGGAGGCCTCATAGAAGGAGTTTGGGAGATTTCCTTCCTCTGCAATTTTCTGGAAGAGTTTGAGCAGGATAGGTGTTAGCTATTCTGTAAACTTTGGTAGATTTCACCTGGGAAGCCGTCTTGCCTTGGACTTTTGTTTGTTGAAAGATTTTTGATTGCAGTTTTGATTTTGGTGTTTATGAATGGTCTGATCACTTCTATTGCTTCCTGGTTCAGTATTATGAGATTGTACTTTTCTAAGAACTTATCCATTTCTTCCAGTTTGTCCATTTTATTGGCATATAGTTGCTCATAGTAGTCTCTTATGATCCTTTGTATTTCTGGGTTGTCTGTTGTAACTTCTCCTTTTTTGTTTCTAATTTTATTGATTTGAGTTTTTATTTTTCTTAACAAGTCTCGCTAGTGGTCTGTCAATTTTATCTTGTCAAAGAGCCAGTTTTTAGTTTTACTGATCTTTGCTATTGTTTCCTTCATTTCTTTCTCATTTATTTCTGTTCTAATCTTTATGATTTCTTTTCTTCTGCTACCTGTGGCTTTTTTTTGTTGTTGTTGTTCTTTTTCTAGTTGGTTTAGGTATAGTCAAGTTGCTTATTTAATGGTTTTTTCATTTCTTGAGGTAGGCTTGTATTGCTATAAACCTCTTTCTTAGAATTGCTTTTGCTGAATCCCATAGGATTTGGTTGCAAGGAGATCCAACCAGTCCATTCTAAAGGAGATCAGTCCTGGGTGTTCATTGGAAGGACTGATGCTAAAGCTGAAACTCCAGTACTTTGGCCACCTCATGCGAAGAGTTGACTCATTGGAAAAGACTCTGATGCTGGGAGGGATTGGGGACAGGAGGAGAAGGGGACGACAGAGGATGGGATGGCTGGATGGCATCACTGACTCGATGGACATGAGTTTGAGTGAACTCCAGGAGTTGGTGATGGATAGGGAGGCCTGGTGTGCTGCGATTCATGGAGTCTCCGGACACGACTGAGCGACTGAACTGAACTGAATAGGATTTGGGTCATCGTGTTTTCATTGTCATTTGTTTCTAGGCAATTTTTATTTCCTTTTTGAAGTCTTCAGTGACCTTTTGGTTATTTAGAAGCATATTATTTAGCCTCCATGTGCTTGTGTTTTTTTATATTTTTTCCCCTGTAATTGATATCTAGTCTCATATTGTTGTGGTTGGAAAAGATGCCTGATACAATTTCAGTTTTCTTAAACTTACCAAGGCTTGATTTGTGACCCAAGATGTGGCCTCTCCTGCAAAATGTTCCATGTGCACTTGAGAAAACAGTGTATTCTGCTGTTCTGAAATGAAATGTCCTGAAGATATCAATTAGGTTCCTCTGGTCTAATAGATTTAAGGTTTGTGTTTCCTTATTAATCTTCTGTCTGGATGATCTGTCCACTGGTGTGAGTGGGGTGTTAAAATGCCTTACTATTAATGAGTTACTGCTGATTTCCTCTTTATGATCGTTAGCATTTGTCTTATGCACTGAGGTGCTCTTATGTTGGGTGCATAAATATTTATAATTGTTAAATCTTCTTGGATGATCGATCCCTTGATCATTATGTAGTGTTTGTTATTACCTCCTGTAACAGTTTTTATTTTAAAGTTTATTTTGTCTGACATGAGTATTGCTACTCCCACTTTCTTTTGATTCCCATTTGCATGAAATATCTTTTGCCATCCCATGACTTTCAGTCTGTATGTTTCCTTAGATCTGAAGTGGGTCTCTTGCAGGTAGCATATACACAGGTCTTGCTTCTGTATCCATTCAGCCTATCTGTGTCTTTTGCTTTGGGCATTTAAACCATTTACATTTAAGGTAGTTTTCTATATATATGCCCTTATTGCTATTTTCTTAGTTGTGTAGGGTTTGTTTTTGTTGGACTTTTTTTTCTCTTATGCTTCCTGCTAGAAAAGTTCCTTTAGTATTTGTTGTAAAGCTGATTTGGTGGAGCTGAATTCTCTTAGCTTTTATTTGTCTATAAAGCTTTTGATTTCACCATCAAATCTTAATGAGATCCTTACTGGATAGAGTAATCTCACTGTTCAGTCACAATCGACTCCCTGAAACCCCATGGACTGCAGCATGCCAGGCTTCCCTGTCCTTCACTATCTCCGGGAGTTATTCAAACTCATGCTTATTGAGTTGGTGATGCTATCCAACCATCTTATCCTCTGTCGCCCCCTTTTCCTCCTACCCTCTATCTTTCCCAGCATTAGAGTTTTTTTGCCATGAGTCCATTTGCCATGAAGCTATAGGACTGAATGCCATGATCTTAGCTTTTTGAAGGTTGAGTTTTAAGCCAGCTTTTTCAGTCTTTTCTTTCACCCTCATCAAGAGGGTCTTTACTTCCTCTTTGCTTTCAGTTATTAGAGTGGTATCATCTGCATATCTGAGGTTGTTGATATTTCTTCTGGCAATCTCCATTCCAGCTTGTGATTCATTCAGCCTGCATTCTGCATGATGTTAAATAAACAAGATGACAATACAGAGCCTTGATGTACTCCTTTCCCAGTTTTGAACCAACCCATTGTTCCGTGTCTGGTTCTAACTGTTGTTTTTTGCCCTACATACAGGTTTCTCAGGAGACAGGTAACGTGGTCTGGTGTTTCCATCTCTTTAAGAACTTTCCAGTTTGTTGTGATCCACACGATCAGAGGCCTTAGTATTATAGTCAGTATAGCAGAAATTAGATGTTTTTCTGAAATTCCTTTGCTTTCTCTTTGCTTTCTCAATGAGTATTGTCATCTCTGATTCCTCTGCCTTTTTAAATCTAGCTTGTACATCTGGAACTTCTCCGTTCATGTACCATCGATGCCTAGCTTGAAGGATTTGGGGCATTACCTTGCTCCCATGTGAAATGAGTGCAATAGTATGGTAATTTGAACATTCTTTGCCATTGTCCTTTTTTGGGATTATTAAGAAAACTGACCTTTTAGAGTTCTGTGGCTGGAAGTAATCTTGGCTATAGAGTAGTCAAGTCAAAGTCACTCAGTCGTGTCTGACTCTTGCGACCCCATGGACTGTAGCCCGCAAGGTTCCTCTGTCCATGGGATTCTCCAGGCAAGAATACTGGAGTGGGTTGCCATTTCCTTCTCCAAAGGTGATCAGCTTAAGTCAGATTTAAATCCCTTATGAGTTTGAGGTGAGGTGAAGTCACTCAGTCGTGTCCGACTCTTTGCAACCCCATGGACTGTAACCTATTAGGCTTCTCTGTCCATGGGATTCTCCAGGCAGGAATACTGGAGTGGATTGCCATTTCCTTCTCCAGGGGATCTTCCCGACCCAGGGATCGAACCCGGGTCTCCCGCATTGGAGGCAGACGCTTTAACCTCTAAGCCACCAGGGAAGAGCCTTCCTTATGAGTTTACCGATGGCATTTTGTTGATGCTGATCACCACAATTCTTTCTCTGAACTACCATACTACAATGCCCTGTAATTTTTTTTTTTTTAACAGGTGGGTGTTTTAAAATAGACTCATTTGTTGCTTTTTTAAGACAATTACACATAATGTTATTAGTGGGCTAATGATGGAATTCAGCTTGCCACCCCTCCAGGCCACTCTTCAAAGCAAGCTGCTTTATAGAACTTTCCCAACTGTGCGAAAATTTTGGAGTTAACTAGCAACAAGCCTGAAAATTTGGTTATGTATATAAGTACAAAGCTGGTTCATCAAATCCCTGTTCTGGCCCTCAACCCAGTGCATTTCAACTAAGGCGTCATCTACTTCCTTCTTAACATTTATTAGACACTTGAATAAGTAACGTCCAGCCACTCCTTGGAGATGGTTCCCTTTTTCAGACTCTGGGCTGCTGAAGGGCTCAGGAGCCTCGTGGTCCTGGGCTCCATTACTAAAGCCTTTACAACCTTCCAGAACCTCCATGTCCCCCTTTTCCTCACTCTTTTCATGTTCCATGGGTTCTGGGTTTTCCTCCTGGGAAAATGAGTCCTGGCTGGGGCCGTGGCCCCCCACAGTGGCAGACTCACCTTCCGGTGGAGCAAGGCCCCCCAGGGCACTCTCCTGGGGGCCCTGGGCAACATCCTGGCTACTGCCAGACTCTTTGGGGGGAGACTTTTTCTCTTCTAAGGCTTCGATCACATTCTTGGGAGCTAGGGGCACTTCTCTCAGTTGTCTCACTTGGTCTCTTTTCTTCCTCCTTAAGTGAATCCAGGAGTTTTCTATGGCCATTAGGAAAAAGTTGATTTCCTCCTTTCCACAGGGAACTCGTTTATGCTGGACCTTTAGATCAGTGAGGACTTTTTCAAACCATGTCGTCACAACCAGGATGCCTTCCACTGTCTCAGAGCCCAGAGATGATGCTTTGAGGGCTCGTTCTCTCATCACAGACCCCAGGACTACAAACATAATGGGCTTCCTTGGCTTCTCTAGTTTTCTTCGCTTACTGGGTGGTGATGGTACTGTTACATCATCATAAAAACTCCAAGCCAAAGCCCATCTCATTGTCCGACCCTGGCAGAATTCAGTATAGGTGACTTTAGGAACCCCTTGTATGTGAAGTTCTTCCTTCAGAGGAGCCAGGCTGCATTTCTTTCCCAGCATACAGCTATACCATCTTAATCATTTTTTAAGTTGTAAACTGTCATGGATGATCCTTTCAACAAACTCTAATTCACCTCCTTCTGCCATGATCTCTGTGATTCCTCCTGTATTTACAGAACTGGGTGGGGGTCTTCGAGGATTTCAAGAATTTACTCCCTTGGCTTCCAACTGATTGGCAAAAAAAGGAGGGTTGCACATGCAAAAGTCATAAATTATCTCAGATTCTTCTTTAAAAGCATCCATCAGGAGTGTCTTCTGTGGTACTTTAACCCCTTTTATAAGATCAGATAAGTTATTCTGCTCCACATTCTTCTTTGCGTAGTTGAAGCACATATCACCTACTTCTGTTGCAAGGAAATGTCAGCTGGTTAAGGTCGTTCCAAGTAAAGGATAGATGCAGGATGCCCCAGTACCTAAGTCAATTCCTCTTCGGAGGGTACTTTTGTCAGAGTTCTGATGACTGATCAGATCTTCTACCCAGTGAATGTAGTTGAGTCTCAAGGGAACTGTAGGAATCCATCTCTCCAGTGGAACATCAATAGGAAGTCCAAAATCTTCCCTTCAGTTCAGTTCAGTTCAGTTCAGTCGCTCACTCGTGTCCGACTCTTTGCGACCCCATGAATCGCAGCACGCCAGGCCTCCCTGTCCGTCACCAACCTTAGCAGAGTACAAGTCAGAGCTCTGACTGCTTCGAGGTCTTTAAAATTAAGACTCACTCTTCCATTCAGATTTATCTGAACATCTATAGAGTAATCTTGACTATATATATATATATATTTTTTTCCCCTTTCATACTTTAAATATATCCTGCCACTCCCTTTTCATCTACAGAATTTCTGTTGAAAAATCAGCTGTTACCCTCATGGGGATTCTTTGTATGTTATTTTTTGCTTTTTCCTTGCTGCTTTTAATAGTTTTTCTTTGTGTTTAATTTTGATTAGTTTGATTAATATGTGTCTTGGTGCCTTTCTCTTTAAATTTATCCTGTATAGGGCTCTCTGGACTTCTTGGACTTGGGTGGTTATTTCCTTTCCCATGTTAGGGAAGTTTTTGACTATAATATCCTAAAATATTTTCTCATAACTTTTCTTTTTCTCTTCCTCTTCTGGGATCACTATAATTTGAATATAGGGATTTAATATTTAATTTAATTTAATATTTAATATTAATATTGTCCCAGCAGTCTCTTAGACTATCTCTTTTCATTCTTTTTTTCTTTATTCTGCTCCTCAGCAGTTATTTCCATCATTCTATCTTCCAGTTCACTGGAATCATTCTTCTGTTTCAGTTATTCTGCTATCAATTCCTTCTAGAGTATTTTTAATTTCAGTGATTATGTTGTTCATCACTGTTTGCTTTTTCTTTATTTCTTTTATGTCTTTGTTAAATGTGTTAAATATTTCCTGCATTTTCTCTATTCTATTTTCAATATTTTTAAACATCTTTACTATCATTACTCTAATTTATTTTTCAGATAGGTTGCTTATTCCCTCTTCAGCTATTTGGTCTTCATGATTCTTCATCTGTAATGTATTTTTTGTCCTTTCTTTCTTTCTTTCTTTTTGATGGGTGTGTCTCTGCTCCTGTCTCACTAGTTGTTTGGCCTGAGGTTTCCAGCAGTGGAGTTTGCAGGAGTGAAGGGGTCCACAGAGGAGAGGGACCCTGAAGGGAGGAGGAAACCAGAGAACAGAAGGTGACCCTGGAGGACGGAGGCAGATTCCTGGATAGCAGAGGGATCAGCCTGGAGGGAGGAAGAGGGCCTCAAAGGGAGGAGAGGGCCCTGGAGGGCAGAGGAGAAACTTGGAAGGCAGAGTGCCCAGTCCAGAGGCCAGATGGATGTCCCTAGAAAGAGGATGGGGCCCCAGGAAAAAGGGGTCCCAGAGGGAGTTGGAAACTAGAAGACAGAGGGCAGCCTGGAGGGTAGGGGGGCCCTGGAGGATGGAGTTGGCTCCAAAGGGTGGAGAAGGTGGGCCTGGGGACCTTAGGAGGCTCCCCAGGGCTGAGCAGGTGGGGGAAGACCAATCAATTACCTGTTCCTGGAATCCTGCAAGATCCTCCCCTAGTGGCCCACCTTTTCCTCTCTCCACAGGAACTTCTCCCCTCCTTCTCATGTCCGCAGGGCCCACCCAGGTAGAGGAGCCCCTGACGTGTAGAGAGTGCCCCAAAGGGGTGAGGGTAGAGAGGGCCCCGGAGGGCAGATGGGGCTCCAGAAGGCAGAGGCCCGGGGGCCCCAGAAGGCTCCCTGGGGCCAAGTGAGATGGGAACCACAAGGGATTCCTCAATGGATCCTCTGATCCCATCAGGGGTCTCTCTTGGCCAAGCAGTCATGTTGCTCCTAGCACCCAAAGACACCCAAATGACTCCCCCTCTCCCAGCAGCCCCTCAGTCAACCTGGCTGAGTGATGGAAAGCCCCAGAGGCTTCCCTCAGTGGATCCTCTAATCCCAGAAGATTCCTCCCTTTCGGCTGTGCAGACATGTTTCTACTGGCACCCAGGGAACCAGAACCACTTCTGCACCCAAACTGGTTTTTGAGCCCAAATCTCTCCCCTTCCCCCAGCAGCCCCTCAGCCGTTGGCCCCCAACTCCAACCTCCCCCACTTCCCCCTGTCCAGTACCAGGTTGCCCCCAGGGCTTCTCCTGCAGCCTGTCTGCCAGAGGTGCCCCACCAGCACCTGGTGAGTATCCTAGGCCTGAGGAGACACAGACTCTGTCATCCCTCATTGCCATCTTGATTCTGCCCCCTGTCCATTTTTTGATTGGGTTGTTTATATGCCGTTAAGCATCATGAGCGGTTTGTAAATTTTAGAGAGCAATTCCTTGTTAGTCACATCATTTGCACGTATTTTCTCCCAATCTGTAAACTGTCTTTTCTCTTTGTTTATTGTTTCCTTTGCTGTGCAAGAACTTTTGAGTTTAAGTAAGTCCCATTTGTTTATCTTTGTTTTTATTTCCATTATTCTGGAAGACTGACTGAAAAAGATACTGCTGTGATTTATCAGAGAGTGTTATGCTGATGTTTTCCTCTAGAAGTTTTATAGTGCTTAGCCTCATATTTAGGCCTTTAATCTATTATGAGCTTATTTTTGTGTATGGTGTTAAAGAATGATCTGATTTCATTTTTTCATATGTAAAACTGTCCAGTTTTTCCAGCACCATTTGTTGAAGGGACTATGTTTCCAACGTTATGGGGTCTTGTCTTGTGTAGTCTTTGTCATAGATTAACTGACTGAGGTTCATGGGTTTATTTATGGCTTTTCTGTTATACTCCATTGATCTATATTTCTATTTTTGTGCCAGCACCATATTGTTTTGATGACTGTAGCTTTGTAGTATTGTTGGAAGTCAGCGAGCCTGATTCCTCCAGCTCTGTTTTTCTCTCTCAAGATTGATTTGGCCACTTGGGGTCTTTTGTGTCTGCATACAAATTTTGAGATTTTTGTTGTTGTTGTTCATATAACTGGGTATTTTCAAATTATTTATTTATTTATTTGGTTGGATTGGGTCTTAGTTGCAGCATGCAGGATCTTTGATCTTTAGTTGCAGCATGTGAACTCTTGGTTGTGACATGTGGGATCTAGTTCCCTGAAAAAGGATTGGACCTGAGCCCCCTGCATTGGGAGCATGGAGTCTTAGCCACTGGGTCACCAGGGAATTCCCTAGTCTTGCAAGTGAATATTAAAAAAAAAAAAAAAACTTTATTTCTTTTAATATATTTAAATTTCACTTGTGGAAAGCTATTAGGAAAGAAATTATTTGAAAACCAGATGGCCAGTTTTCATGATGATGAATAGCTATGTTTGTCCTGAGGGACAATGCCTTTTGAATCTACGAGAGAGAAATATCCTTTCTGTATGTGGCTGCTACTGGAAAAAGCAAAATTTACTATGTTTAGGTCAGTTCAATAAAGATTTAACAAAACATACTTGTTGATGAGTCAGAAAATCACCCAAATAAATGAGGCTCCATAAGAAGCCAAAATGAGGGACATATTTAAGCAACCCAGGATAATAAAATACCAGATAAACAAAGTAATTTATCTCTACCCACCCTCCCACATAAAGGCTTGTTTTAAGCAAAATGCAAGGCAATAGAGAAAAACAAATCATTTAATGGGTATCTAGGGACTCACTTCCTCTGTGGTTTCCTGTTTGTCTCAAGGACCCTCTGGAGTACTTACTTTTATCAAATGTATGTGCAATTGTCTATATGATCTCAGAAATATTGCTTGCACATGGAAAACAAAATGCTCCAGTCTCCTACAACAGGCCTTCTTCAGGAAGTAACCAGGAGCATAACTTCTTTGGGGGAAGCATGTTGTGTTGAGGAAAATCCAGTGTGTGTAGGTACATAAGTGCAGGTAAAATGAAGAGACTAGCCTGGCTTCTAATAATTCTACCTACTGTTTTGCCTCTCTTCAGGGTAGTATTTCCACTTAATAGAGTCCTTTGTAGCATCTTAAACAACCAGAGGTGAATATTTTGTTCAATTAACTGGGTGCAACTTTAAGGACGTGGAACAAACATTAGGAACATATTTATTAAACTAAATCACCTCTTGCATCTGGTTCTTTCTTCAACTTTCACCTCCTTGTCTCACTGTTTCTAAGAGTTTTCCATAACTTCTGTCTAGAAATTTAGCAGTCAGCTGATGGGGAAATGCAATTATTGGGTCCCAGAAGTAAGTAAACCTAGTAAACATCAATGAAACAACATTAAGAGTAAATTGTCAGTGTTACCTTCATTTTCAGTGGTAAAATGAAAATGAAATTTACACATAATCACTGTTGCCACCAGGAGGTACCAAATGGTGGTATTGGTTGGGAAAATGGGAAATCTTAGAGCTTTTCTTATCCCAGTCAGAGCTTTCCCTTTGAAATTTGTTCCTTGTAGATTGAAGTTTTCTTACTGCCTACATACAACCTGAGTAACTAGTGATATGGACATAAAAGTTAAAGTTCATGCTTAGTTGCTTCTAGTCTGTTTCAAGCTACTTAGAGTAGAAAATTCTCCATTTCTATTTCCATAAACTTGTAGAGAGGAACATCCTCCCTCTTGAATGTAGGCACAATCTTATTTCTCATTTAGAGTTTATGAATCTAATTTCATTATTATTTCTGAATTTATCTTGATGTGGTTTATATAAGTTTCTATGAAAAAATCTAAAGGAGAACACAGCTTTGGCTATATTGGTTGATTCCTTGGCTAATGTATATTGTTTTAGAAAATGACCCCCTAGATTCAAGTACAAGACAACACTTTCATTTTGCCATACTCTATTTCATATTTATCTATGGTTTCTTCCATAAATGTATGTAACTAGATCCATAGGTAGAGGAGAGCTAAGAAAAAATTTATGTATTTACCTGTTGCATGTCTAGTCATGAATGTAAGAAATTGCTACATATGACCTCAAGGGATTCTTTATAGTGAAAATAGTTTGTGATCATAGGAAACCCATAGATCTTTATTACTGAGTCTTAGTTCAGTTCAGTTCAGTCTCTCAGTCATGTCCGACTCTTTGTGACCCCATGAATTGCAGCACGCCAGGCCTCCCTGTCCATCACCAACTCCCGGAGTTCACTCAAACTCACATCCTTCGAGGCAGTGTTGCCATCCAGCCATCTCATCCTCTGTCGTCCCCTTCTCCTCCTGCCCCCAATCCCTCCCAGGATCAGAGTCTTTTCCAATGAGTCAACTCTTCGCATGAGGTGGCCAAAGTACTGGAGTTTCAGCTTCAGCATTACTCCTTCCAAAGAACACCCAAGACTGATCTCCTTCAGAATGGACTGGTTGGATCTCCTTGCAGTCCAAGAGACTCTCAGCAGTCTTCTCCAACACCACGGTTTAAAAGAATCAGTTCTTCAGCGCTCAGCTTTCTTGACAGTCCAACTCTCTCATCAATACATGACCACTGGAAAAACCATAGCCTTGACTAGATGGACTTTTGTTGGCAAAGTAAAATGTCTCTGCTTTTGAATATGCTATCTAGGTTGGTCATAACATTCCTTCCAAGGAGTAAGCGTCTTAACTGGGTCTCAGTAGAACACATTAAATAGGATAATAAGAAATTATGAAATATCTGAATACCCAGCATTAAGAACATAAAATTGAGAATGATAGAGGTAGAAATTCTGAAAAATGTAATAGATCATATTAATTATTTCTAATTCTCTCTTCATGCCTCATCATTTTAGAGTTTGCCGTCAGTGGAGCTTACTTCCCTGTCATATTGATTTTGAGTTTCCACTTGTGACTTACTTTAGTCAGTGGGACTTGGTAGAAAGTCATAGAGTCAGCTTTAAGTTCTGCCCTTAGTGGAAATCCCTGGAGGCTTAGAGGGTAAAGCATCTGCCTGCAACACAGGAGACCCGGGTTCGATCTGAGACCCAGGTTTGATCCCTGGGTCAGGAAGATCCCCTGGAGAAGGAAATGGCAACCCATTCCAGTACTCTTGCCTGAAAAATCCCATGGACGGAGGAGCCTGGTGGACTACAGTCCATGGGGTCGCAAAGAGTCAGACACGACTGAGCGACTTCACTTCACTCACTTAGGGGAAATCAGGTAATTTTGCTTGTCTCTTTTTGGCTCCTGCCATCTTCTTTGAGAAGAGCAAGCCCCAGAGTGAGAGACTTATGGTAGAGTATATCTGTACTTGATGGGCATCCTAAAGCAAAATGCCTCCACCTGACTCACAAACATGGGAGCAAGAAAATACATGTTTACTGCCATAAGCCACTGAAATTTGTGGAGTTACTTCTTACCTCACATCATTACAGCAATACCTGACCAATAAAAATATTTTCAAAAGCTTTTATTTTATTTTACTTCTGTTTCCCTTTCCTTCTTATAGCTCAACCAGATCGGTCAACCATGGAAGAAGAAAATGAGACATTAACAACAGATTTTATTCTCTCAGGACTCTTTCCCAATATGAAATATGTCAGTATTCTTATCTACATTATCATCTTAATTTATCTTGCCGCAGTAACTGGAAACTTCTTCCTGCTCCTCCTGATATGGATGGACTTGAGTCTCCACACTCCAATGTACTTTCTGCTTAGCCAGCTTTCTCTCATAGACCTGGCCCTCATCAGCAGCACTGTTCCAAAGATGATGGTAAACTTTTTCTCTGGAAGGAAAGACATCACTCGGGCAGGCTGTGGAACCCAGGTATTTTTCTTTTTTACTCTTGGGGGTGCTGAATGTATCCTCTTGACTCTCATGGCCTATGACCGATATGTGGCTGTCTGTAACCCCTTGAGATATGCAGTCATTATAAACCATGGGGTCTGTCTACAAATGGTCATAGTGTCTTGGACTGGGGGAATTTTAGCTTCCACAGCCCACACATTCTATACTATGAGCCTGCCTATCTGTGGCTCCAGAGAAATCCACCATTTCTTCTGTGAGATGCCAGCAATCATGAAGATCTCATGCAAAGACACTTCCATCTATGAAGTGGTGGTCTTTGTGATGGGCATTTGTTTCATCATCATCCCTTTTGGATTTATTATGGCTTCCTACATGCTCATCTTCCACACTGTCCTTCATATGAAATCCCCCCAAGGCAGGAGCAAAGTCTTGGCCATCTGCTTCTCCCATCTTACAGTGATAAGCTTTTATCTAGGACCATGTATTTATATGTACATGACACCTGGTTCTTCTCATACCCCTGATCAGGAGCAAGCTGTGTCTGTATTTTGCACTGTGCTCACACCAATGCTCAATCCATTCATCTATAGCTTGAGAAACAAAGATGTTTTGGGGGCTTTTCAGAAGGTCTTGAGGAAGCATCCAGTCTTCAAATGGATCACATACATATCAAGGTGGAAAACAGTTATCTAGAGGGTCAAGAACAAAGACTTCAAGAGCATCTTAGTGACATTTTCAAGCATGAGGAACTTTTCTGTAGCCCCATTCACAAACCACATTGTTGAATTCAATTGACAATATTAATTCAATAATAAATATTTCAACTGGTTTCAAATGTATGTCACCTGTATATTGTCACCCTGCTAATTTAACTTATATGCAGAGTACATCATGAGAAACGCTGGACTGGAAGAAACACAAGCTGGAATCAAGATCGCCGGGAGAAATATCAATAACTTCAGATATGCAGATGACACCACCCTTATGGCAGAAAGTGAAGAGGAGCTAAAAAGCCTCTTGATGAAAGTGAAAGAGAGTGAAAAAATTGGTTTAAAGCTCAGCATTCAGAAAACAAAGATCATGGCATCCAGTCCCATCACTTCATGGGAAATAGATGGGGAAACAGTGGAAACAGTGTCAGACGTTATTTTCTGGGGCTCCAAAATCACTGCAGATGGTGACTGCAGCCATGAAATTAAAAGTGAAGATCATGGCATCTGGTCCCATCACTTCATGGGAAATAGATGGGGAAACAGTGGAAACAGTGTCAGACTTTATTTTTTTGGGCTCCAAAATCACTGCAGATGGTGACTGCAGGCATGAAATTAGAAGACGCTTACTCCTTGGAAGAAAAGTTATGTCCAACCTAGATAGCATTTTCAAAAGCAGAGACATTACTTTGCTGACTAAGGTCCGTCTAGTCAAGGCTATGGTTTTTCCTGTGGTCATGTATGGATGTGAGAGTTGGACTGTGAAGAAGGCTGAGCACCGAAGAATTGATGCTTTTGAACTGTGGTGATGGAGAAGACTTTTGAGAGTCCCTTGGACTGCAAGGAGATCCAACCAGTCCATTCTGAAGGAGATCAACCCTGGGATTTCTTTGGAAAGAATGATGCTAAAGCTGAAACTCCAGTACTTTGGCCACCTCATGCAAAGAGTTGACTCATTGGAAAAGACTCTGATGCTGGGAGGGATTGGGGGCAGGAGGAGAAGGGGACGACCGAGGATGAGATGGCTGGATGTCATCACAGACTAGATGGACGTGAGTCTGAGTGAACTCCAGGAGATGGTGATGGACAGGGAGACCTGGCATGCTGTGATTCATGGGGTCGCAAAGAGTCAGACACGACTGAGCGACTGAACTGAACTGAACTGAACTGAACTATGCTAATAATCCCAAGACCAGAGATGTCATGTTTCTACATATGGCATGAAAATTATGGCCTTGGAGGGAGATGGGCTGAAGGCATCTTTTCCTTATAATTATATCTGCTGCTACTGCTGCTAAGTCGCTTCAGTCGTGTCCAACTCTGTGCGACCCCGTAGACAGCAGCCCACCAGGCTCCCCCGTTCCTGGGATTCCCCAGGCAAGAATACTGGAGTGGGTTGCCATTTCCTTCTCCAATGCATGAAAGTGAAGCCGCTCAGTCCTCTCCGACTCCTAGCGACCCCATGGACTGCAGCCTACCAGTCTCCTCCATCCATGAGATAATCCAGGCAAGAGTACTGGAGTGGGTTGCCATTGCCTTCACATACATGGACTCACTTCATTGACTCAGCCTGGTGAGTTTCTGTTTTGCAACTTCATTAATGTGAGTGCTCGAGACTCAGGTGTCTTGTGGGATGAGGCAAAATTTTCTCAATGAAGTGATAGGAGGATTATCTTCTCATAATTTCAGACTTATATGTTAGAGGATCAGAACAAAACACACTAGATATTTACAGATGAAAACACCAGTTTTGTAAATTCTACTGAGCAATGTATTGCGATTATGAATATTCACATCAGGACCAGCTTCCAGCTGTATCCTGCATTAAGTTTAATTACTGAAGGAGAGTGGATATATTGCATTCTTTGCTTATTTTACTTTTCCCTGAGAATTTGCATATTTCACAAAGGTCCGTGAAAGTGACCAATACGGGGAAGGGATCTTCCTTTCCTAAAACTGTACAAGATTTTTCTCATGTTTCCCACTATTGCCACTGAAGCAGTGTTGTGTAGGCAGTATGATAATGTGGATGGCAAAAATAAAATAATTAAATACTGATTAATATAATAATAAAACAAACTTTAAGATGCTATTTTGAGATGTAGTATAAATAATTTTATCTAAACTGGGAAGAGTACTAAAATCTTTGCAGAAATGATGCCATTCATGAAATGAAACAAACCTAAAATTAGATATTACCCTAAGGATGAAGAACTAGATTTGCCAAACTTTATTCGCTCAGAACAACTTATTTGTTATCTCCCCAAATAACAGTTGGATTCTAGATATGACCTACTCTTTTCATTATTTCTTCTCTTTTCCTTTGAATCTAACCACTCTGAGTTTAGATAACTTTCTTGTTCTTGGTTTATCTAGTCTTATTTTCCCATCAGTATTTGTAATATATGCATACTTTGAGTCTTAGAATATTGAGAATAGACTAAAATATAGCCAATTTAATGAGGATGAATGTGATCCATACTGTCTCCTGAGTCAGCTCAGAGGCTTTACGTATAGATTCTGAAGTATCTGTTTTTCTCTCTTCTAGTGAGTCCTGAGACATGAATTCATTAATGTATTAGAATACAGTTATGCTCTACAGTCTGACCAAATCTATGTGACTTCAATGGATGTTTCTAATTCTATTTCTCCTTTGGTCTGGACCATGTTACTAAAATTCTATGACTCTTTTAAGGCAGGGTGTCAGATTCAGAAAATAAAAATCCATGGCACCCACTTAAGTTTGAATTTTAGTTGAGTAACAGATAACGTTTAAAAACAAAATCATACTGTAACCTTTTCAAGGTTTGTATAAGCATCAGTTCAGTTCAGTTGCTCAGTCGTGTCCGACTCTTTGCGACACCATGAGTCACAGCACGCCAGGCCTCCCTGTCCATCACCAGCTCCCAGAGTTCACTCAGACTCACGTCCATCGAGTCAGTGATGCCATCCAGCCATCTCATCCTCGGTCGTCCCCTTCTCCTCCTGCCCCCAATCCCTCCCAGCATCAGAGTCTTTTCCAATGAGTCAACTCTTCTCATGAGGTGGCCAAAGTACTGGAGTTTCAGCTTTAGCATCATTCCTTCCAAAGAAATCCCAGGGTTGATCTCCTTCAGAATGGACTGGTTGGATCTCCTTGCAGTCCAAGGGACTCTCAAGAGTCTTCTCCAACACCATAGTTCAAAAACATCAATTCTTCGGCGCTCAGCCTTCTTCACAGTCCAGCTCTCACATCCATACATGACCACAGGAAAAACCATAGCCTTGACTAGACGGACCTTAGTTGGCAAAGTAATGTCTCTGTTTTTGAATATGCTGTCTAGGTTGGTCATAACTTTCCTTCCAAGGAGTAAGCGTCTTTTAATTTCATGGCTGCAGTCACCATCTGCACTGATTTTGGAGCCCAAAAAAATAACATCTGACACTGTTTCCACTGTTTCCCCATCTATTTCCTATGAAGTGATGGGACCAGATGCCATGATCTTTGTTTTCTGAATGTTGAGCTTTAAGTCAACTTTTTCACTCTCCACTTTCACTTTCATCAAGAGGCTTTTTAGTTCCTCTTCACTTTCTGCCATAAGGGTGGTATCATCTGCATATCTGAGGTTATCAATATTTCTCCTGGCGATCTTGATTCCAGCTTGTGTTTCTTCCAGTCCAGCGTTTCTCATGATGTACTCTGCTTATAAGTTAAATAAACAGGGTGACAATATACAGCCTCACTCCTTAGGGAGGAGTTTTAAATTTGTGATAGCCTCTCCTGCTTTGGACAGTTTCCAAGTGGCTCAGATGGTAAAGAATCTGCCTAAAATGTATGACACCTAGGTTTGATCCCTGGGTAGGGAAGATCCCCTGGAGAAGGAAATGGCAACCCACTCCAGTATTCTTGCCTGGAAAACTTCATGGACAGAAGAGCCTAGTAGATTATGGTTCATGTGATCACAAAGAATCGGACATGACTGAATGACTAACACATTCAAGACAACTGACAGCCCCTATGCAACCACTGGTCACTCAGATCAGATCAGTGAGCAAACAACACACACACACTCCTGCTTGTGGGTCACTGCACCAAGGGTGGGGTCCTGACTAAATTGTGCCTTTGTCTTTCCTACTTATCTCAGTGTGTTATTCCTTATATTCTTCATTCTAGATAGATGTTCTACAAATCTTCAGGCCATTCTCAGATTTTTTATATATGGATTTGTAGTTTTGATGTGTTCATGGGATAAGAACAATTCAGGATATTTCTTCTTTTCCACTCTGATCTCACCCATGTATGGTGACTTTTCATTTTGTTAATTATTTCTTTGCTGAGCAGAAGCTTTTTAGTTTAATTCTAGTTATTGATTTTTTTCTATCATTGGTTTTACTTTAGGTGTCATTCTAAAAATCACCCTGGAAAAGGTTTCCTCCATGTTTCCTTTTAGGTGTTT
Organism: Cephalophus harveyi; assembly: GCA_006410635.1. Classification (NCBI taxonomy): domain Eukaryota; kingdom Metazoa; phylum Chordata; class Mammalia; order Artiodactyla; family Bovidae; genus Cephalophus; species Cephalophus harveyi. Next base: position 506,601 of record SJYT01055412.1, on the reverse strand, counting down.
TATGGTATCAGATAATATTCAAATCTTTGATCTATGTTAACTTAAATTTTTGTGAGTGGCACAAGAGTACAATTTTATTTTTCGGCATGTGGTTATCCAGTTTTCTGCTCATCATTTGTTGAAGATACCATCCCCCTTGGGAGTTCTTCACTCAGCATATATTAGGGTTTAATTCTGAGGACTCAGTTCCAATGAACTATGGAGTCAGTATCTTGCTGTTTTAATTACTACAGCATTGAATCCAGGAAGTATGATGCCTCTTGTTTCTTTCTTCTTTTTCCCGATTGGTTTGGCTATTTGGGCTCCTCTGTGGTTCTACATATATTTAGCATTTTTAATTAATTTATATTTAATTGAATGATAGTTGCTTTACAATATTGCATTGGTTTCTGTCATACATCAACATTACTCAGCCATGGGTATACATATATGCCCTCCCTCTTGAACCTCCCTCCTACCTTTCAACCTATCCCACTCCTCACAGAGCCCTGGTTTGATTTCCCTGACTCATACAGCAAATTCCCACTGGCTATCTATTTTACATATGGTAATGTATATCAGTTCAGTTTAGTTCAGCTCAGTCGCTCAGTCGTGTCTGACTCTTTGCAACTCCATGGACTGCAGCACGCCAGGTTTCCGTGTCCATCACCAACTCTCGGAGCTTACTCAAGTTCATGTCCATAGCATCAGTGATGCCATCCAACCATCTCATCCTCTATCGTCCCTGTCTCCTCCTGCCTTCAACTTTTCCTAGCATCAGGGTCTTTTCCAAAGAGTCAGTTCTTCCCATCAGGTGGCTAAAGTATTGCAGTTTCAGCTTTAGCATCACTCCTTCCAATGAATATTCAGGATTGATTTCCTTTAGGATTGACTGGTTAGACCTCCTTGCAGTCCAAGGGACTCAAGAAATATTTCCAAGCTATTCTTTCCATTCATCCCACCCTCTCCCCACCTGTGACCGCAAGTCTGTCCTCTATGTCATCTCCATTGCTGCCCTATGAAAATGTTCATCAGTACCATCTTTCTACAATTCATATATATGTGTTAATATATGATATTTTTATTTCTATTTCTGACTTACTACATTCTGTGTAATAGACTGTAGATTCTTCTATCTCATCAGAACTGACTCAAATGCATTTCTTTTTATGGCTTAGTAATATTCCATTGTATATATATACCTCCCTTTCTTTATGCACTCATCTTCAGTGGACATCTAGGTTCTTTCCATATCCTAGCTATTATAAATAGTGCTGCAATGAACACCGGTGTTCAGAGTCTTTTTAAATTATGGTTTTCATAAGGTATATGCTCAGTAGTGGGACTGTTGAGTCACACCCAGGTGGTGCTAGTGATAAAGAACCTGCCTACAGGAAACATAAGAGATGTGGGTTTGATCCCTGAGTTGAGAAGATCCCCTGGAGAAGGGCATGGCAACCCACTCCGGTATTTTTTCCTGGAGAATCTCATGAACAGAGGAGCCTGGCAGGCTATAGTCCATTGGGCTGCACAGAGTTGGACATGACTGACACAACCTAGCATGTACCCACACATGGTAGTTTTGCTTCTAGTTTTTAAAGAAATCTTTATACTGTTTTTCATAGTGGTTGTATCCATTTTGGGAATTTTTACATTCCCACCAACAGTGTAAGGTGATTCCCTTTTCTTCACGTCTTCTCCAGCATTTATTCTTTGTAGACTTTTGATGATGGCCATCCTGACCAGTGTGAAGTGATATCTCATGGGCGCAAAGAGTCGGACACGACTGAAAGGCTGAACTGAACTGAACTAGCTCTTAAAGTATACCAGAGTGGTTATTGGAAACTGCTCTTTTGTTTTCCACAAGGTGGCATTATAGTCTTTCTTGCCGACCATCATGCTCTATCTTCAGACATCACTCCATGTTTACCAGAACTTGTTCTCCCAGACACACTTGGGAGTTCACACAAGGTGCCTGTAGCAGAGATGGGAGTTACGGGCTTAGTGCTCATGCCCATCTGGGTTACCAGTGCACCTGGTAGGGAAATCCCTGGGGATGGTACTCTGAGAGGCCTATGGGATGTTTTCCTGTCGAGCACAATCCTTTTAATAACCTTTAAATTCTTTTCTGTCTTTTCCCCAATATCCTCCCTGCCATCAGTTGTAGAACTCCCACCTTACTACTTGAGAGGCTGGTGGAAAGAATTGAATCTTTCCAGCCATGACTGTCACTCACTCAACACTTTTCTTTTCCCACAAGGAGTGGTCACCTCCATCTGATAAATCAGTCTTACTCAAGTTTCTTGGGGAAGGGCAGCACAGGGGAAGTTTCTCTTACCATCCCTGCTGCAGTCAGACTGGCATTTTTCTTTTCACTCCAGGGATGAGCTTGACTTCTGCAAGTTTTCCCATGGGTGAGTGCCTGCCTAGTTCAGCATTTCCCTCATTTTTTGTCTGGTAGCAGACAAAAGAGACTTAGCAGACTCCTTAGCAAACTAAGGAGTCTGGGCAGTTTCTCTGGCTCTGCTAGTTCTGCAGCCATATAAAATTTTACCTGTTGCTACCAGTTTTGCTCATGGGAAAAACTGCTCCCAAGTCCTTGAGAGTAAGATGCTAGGTAACAAGGTCCTGATTCCCAGGAGCCTGGAGCCCAGGATGGAGTAGAGAAGGCAGTACTCTTGTTTATATAAGACCCCTTGTTTCCACTGGGCCTCCCTGGTCATTCTCTCATGTCTTCCAGATGGTGTAAGCGAGGCAAAAGCAGGAAAAGCAGCACCCTCCTTGCTTGTGTTTTTAAGAGTCTGCTTCTAGCTGGTTTCTGCTTTGAACTCTAGGTGCAACAGGGGTAACAGCTGCTGTAGGGAAACTGGCAGGTGTGTAAGGAAGTGCTTTATAAATGTAAGAGCAGGCAGATAGCTAGATATGAGCAGAGAATAACGGTTCATTGATCAGGTGGCAGGAAATTATACATCTTGTGAATGACAGGGAGTCTTGTGCAGACAAAGCAGTAACCTCCAGACTGACAGAAAACCAAACATCTTGGGTGACAAGGATCCTAGAGACAAGACAAAGAAAGGTGAAGAAAGGTGGGAATCTCTGGTATCAGAATGTAAGTTTTCCCTCATTATGCTCTCATTACAATATAATTAGGCTTACAGATAAGAAGTTCCCATCATGCATTGATGCCTTGACACATCTAATCAAAACCAGATAAATATTATAAAGCAATCATCAATCTATTAAAAGTAAATAAATATTTAAAAATGAAGACAAACTGGAAAAAAAAAAAACAAGAACAAAAATCCCTCCTCCCCTTGGGAAAGTGGAACTGGGATAAAAATCAGAAAACACCCCTCCATCCTCAATGGATATTCCGCCCAAACATTTTTAACCAGTTTGCCAAAGGAACTCAGGGCAGTCACTCACATGATCCTGCCCACTCTCCCTTTCTGAGAGTGTACTGTCACTTAATAAATCCTCAGTTTGCTTTCTTGGCCTCCATGTCTTGTCTTTGAATTCTTTCTGCAATGAGACAAGAACCTACTCTCTAGTAAATTAAATGGAACAATGTTGCCTACACAAACACAAGGTTGAATTTACCACCCTCTAGTTCAGAACTCATTCTTTATTGATATGAGAGAAGGCTGTGGAATGTAAGTGACTACAGTAATAACTGTAAAAACAACTGCCTAAGATGAAAGTTGTGACTGCAAGGAGTATTTACTATATTATACTGCACATGGAAATTGCTTTAGCTAATGAAGAAAGAGACCAAGACTAAAATCCCCCAAGACTAAAATCTTCCCAGAGAGCTGGGCAGATCACATGCAGATTTGATCTCACTGTACCAAAAGTTACTGTCCCACAGGTTCCTTATCTTAATGGACAAGATACTGGGTCATCTGAGAGGAAATTGGGTTACCCTCACTTCCCAGCCATGTGCCAGGTCTGAAGCCTGACCTACTGGGTACAGGGACCCTGGGGACTGTGGGACAAATACAAGACTGGCAGGGGAGGGGATGAAGATCAAACTTCCTGAAGAAGATTAACTGTATTTTTAGAGCAGCTATAAGCAGTTGAGGCAGAAGAATAGCAACTTATTACAACTTGAAATGAAAATCACTTGTGCATTTGCCCTAGGCCTGCTTTCCTAAAAAAGAAAAAAAAAAAAAAAGCCTGCTAAAAGCTTTTTAGAAACATTTCAAACAGGCACTGAAGTAGAAAGAATATAGTGACCTCTCCTTATACCCACCAATCAGGTTACATAACAACTAATACCACATGTCCTTTGTCTCTGTCCATTTCTTTGCAGAATACAATCCCAAATCAAATCCTAGACAGCTTATCATTCTGCTCCAATATAATTCAGGAAGGAATTTCTAAAAACCATGGGCATTTTCTTACAGAATTTCATGACCTTGGCACATCAGACAAAATCAGAAGTAATCCTTGGTATTGATTAATGTTTGGTGCATAATTAAATTTTTATAATGGACATAAACCTGTTTTGAGAACTAGGTTTTGGATTCAACATCTATATAAGGCCCACTCAGTCCCCTTTCTGTCTGTAACTGCCTCCCCACACATGCCAGAGGTTAATTCTCACGTTATTCTTTCTTGTAGAATGACCTCTGGAGTCCACTTTTGCTTTCTGTTTTCTAATAATCTTTGTAGTTGAAGAACACTGTATTTTCTTGTTATTTATTCATATGCTATTTAGAGCTTTCACAGGACAACATTCTTGTCCCTAGAAATTCCGAGGGTAGAATTTGGGATGTTTGCCTTACTGACTAAAATATATTGCAGAAACTAAAAGTTGAGAATTCTGTTTTATTCAGTGACCTCAGTGAGGATTAATACCCAAGATACAGTCTCTCCAATAGCTCTGAGGAACAGTTCCAAAAATATAAGGAAGAGGCCAGGATATATAAGAGATTTTGCTGGGAAAAAATAACAACAACATATAGTTGAACACCAAAAGATTACTGCTAATCACATAAATAAGCCAGACATCTGAAGCTAATAAGTTTGGTGCTTTTCTGTGTAAGGGCAGATCCAAGAGTCTGGGCCTATTGAAATCATTCTTTTGAGATATGTCTTAATCATCTATGGTAGTATCACATTTTTCTCCATCATGAACTCCCCTCAGGGTATAGCTGCAGGGGCTGATGGCTTTAAGGCTCCAACATTCTTCATTTACTGAAATGGCAGGTGATCTTTGTCCACACACTCATGTGAGAAGAGAGAAAATGGATTCAGACCATGTCTCCTGGGTTCTGTAGCTCCAGCAGACATAGGAATACTCTGAGATTGTGTGTTAAATGTTAAGTGTGTGCTTTTTTGGGTTGGTGGTAGTGGTGGGTGGGTAGGGGATTGTTGCTCAAAGATTTAATAAACTCCCTTTGACCAGGGAGAGGTGACAGTTAACTTAGGTATGCACTCCTGCAGATCCTTTCAAATGAAACAGTTCTGGCACCCCACTGCCAAAAGAAACAAAAATGAGAGGACAGAAGTGGGAGAGGGCAGATAAGGACAGAGAGACAAAAAATGAGCAGAGAGAGAGACTGTTGGGAAAGGCATGTTCTGTGACAGAGCCCCACAGGATGGGCAGAGGCAAAAACCTACTCCTAATATCAAGCCCCTTGCACCCTGTCAGTGTTTTCAGTTCAAACCCAAGTGGATTCCTCAGTGGGTAAAACCAGTCCCAGCGCCAAGGTCTGGGCAAGATCATTCAGGATTGCTCTGGTTGGAACCACAGTGTCCAGTGAAAGTCAAAGTCAAACTGATGATGCGTCATCTGTTATCAGACAGATTACTCCTTTTAATTTTGTATCAGTGGGGTGTAAACACCTCACCTGTTTTCTTGTTGGATTGGTCTTAACAGTTTAAGGGAAAAACGAGAGTCTAATTCAAGTTTGTTAATTTACTCACTTATGTGAGTGCTGATTTGGTCAGCTGGCCAGTTAGTTTGCCAAGTAACCAAGCAAGAAATGAACCATTACACATTTTGAGCCATTACACACTTTGGCTCTGATACAGCAATTTGACATATGAGGACTCATAGAACTGAACTTCTTCTCTAGAATTTGTTTTTATCCTTTATGTGAGGGAAAATATCTGTAATACTGGAAACAAAAAGTGAGTGGAGAACTGGGGGTGGAGACGGGGGCAGGTATTCATCCACACAGGGCTGCATGCCCAAGATGACCACCTACCTCTCAATCCGTCTTCACTTCTTCATTCCTACTGCCATTTCTTCCTCTACCCACAACTCTGATCACTTCTGGTTTGAAAAGGACAGCAGTGAAGTGCTGGAACAGTCTAGACAGGAAGGCGAGTAGCAGGTCTGGAGAGGGAAGGGACAGTAAGCCTGGTGTCCTCAAGTGCTTGCCTGCCCTGTGCTTCAACCCCAGATGCCCCCCTCATCTTTCTTCTCTTGCTCTGCTCTCCCTCTCCACCACAGGTTGCAGAGAGGTTCCCACAGGCCTGGCAGGTACATCTCAGCCTCTCCCCAGTGATGGCCTCCACCAATGTTCACTTCTGTATAAGGGAGCCTCATGTCTGGAGGCTTGTCCTAGGCCACTTTTCAGTGTGCTCTGCGTTTGGGGTCAGTTCTTTCCTGACCAGTAGCCATCCAAGCATTGATTTCCCGAGGGAAATTTAGACCAAGAATGTCACCTGTCATTTCAGTAAACAAAGAATGTTGTAGCTTCTAAGTTATCAACCTCTGCAGCCAATTCAGACTGTGCACCCTTAGGGGAACTATGGATGGGATGGAGATAAATAGGATGCTGTCCCTAGGTGGCTAAGATGCATATCAAAGGTGTAATTCAATATGCCTAGGCACTTGCAGCTTCCCATACTTAAAAAAGCATTAAATTCATTAACTTGAGATGTCAGATTTTCTTTCATTAGAAGTAGTCTTTTCATGTTCAGACTACCTGAGCTTCTTTGGTTTTGTTTGCAAAAACTCCTATATGTCCTGACTCTTCACTTACCTCATTGTTTTGCTGAAAGTTTTCACTTTCATCTCAAGTTCAAAAGATCTGTTAATAAAATAAGCCACTTGCTATATACAAATAAATAATACAAATATTTATTAAAGAATTATCTAGCTTACTTTCAACATACTGTCAGTAAAAGAAAAGAGAAACAGAAAAAGCAGAAGATACATCCCCAAATTGGGTTTTGACCAACATCCAGACTCAGTCAGCACTGGGAAGTTCCGTGTCACAGCACATCTGGAGTCCTAATTGGGAAAATGTCCCAGACAGTGCATCTGCTCTATGGGTGAGACTTCAAAGATTGCAATTCAGAGTTCTTGCTTATAATCCCAGGATGGATTGCTCTTCTTTGTCTCTGAAGTCTAAACAAGACTATTCATTTAATTTCCCTAACAGTCGGCCCCAGGATTGTTTAGGCTGAAGAACATAGGAACAAGGCAAAATAACACAGTCTTATTCATTCTATAAATAACAATGTAGAACATATTGTAGGTTTTAGTGAAAACAGTCCATTCACAATAACTGATGGAGTGTTCCAATAAGCAGAGTTCTCAAACTTAAGTTGGTCCATATAGCAGTTCTGCCGTAGCCTTGTCACAGTCTGTCAGTAAATGGGTGTTATCAAAGTCTAGATAATTTAACCACCTTTGCAAAAGTATATGATTTTATGCTTCTATTGGCCAACAGTAAGGCAGGTGATATTTTTTTGTTACCATTTGGAGATCCATTTGCTATATTCTCAAAGAAACAAACTTATAAGAGGGTTAAAAATTTTGTCAGTGGCTCAGTCACCTACTTGGTAATGTAAGAGACACAAATTTTTTGAAACAGGCAACATAGAAAATAATATAACTAGCAGTTATCAGTAAGGTCACAAGCCAGAATGAAGTCAAGAACTTTCATTAGATATAGCCCAGTATAACACAAGTTATCTGGCTTAGTTAAATGATTATAACCAGGGGTTAATCTCCTGGTTGTACATCATGGAGCATTTGATCTTTATCCAAAGATTCAATTCAGTTCAGTCGCTCTGTCGTGTCTGACTCTTTGTGATCTCATGAATCGCAGCACGCCAGGCCTCCCTGTCCATCACCAACTCCCGGAGTTCACTCAGACTCGCGTCCATCGAGTCCGTGATGCCATCCAGCCATCTCATCCTCGGTCGTCCCCTTCTCCTCCTGCCCCCAATCCCTCCCAGCTTCAAAGTCTTTTCCAATGAGTCAACTCTTCGCATGAGGTGGCCAAAGTACTGGAGTTTCAGCTTTAGCATCATTCCCTCCAAAGTAATCCCAGGGTTGATCTCCTTCAGAATGGACTGGTTGGATCTCCTTGCAGTCCAAGGGACTCTCAAGAGTATTCTCCAACACCACACTTCAAAAGTATCAATTCTTCAGCGCTCAACCTTCTTCACAGTCCAAATCTCACACCCATACATGACTACTGGAAAAACCATAACCTTGACTAGATGGACCTTAGTCGGCAAAGTAATGTCTCTGCCTTTGAATATACTATCTAAGTTGGTCATAACTTTTCTTCCAAGGAGTAGGCATCTTTTAATTTCATGGCTGCAGTCACCATCTGCAGTGATTTTGGAGCCCAAAAAAATAAAGTCTGGCACTGTTTCCACTGTTTCCCCATCTATTTCCCATGTCAAGGGACTCTCAAGAGTCTTTTCCAACACCACAGTTCGAAAGCATCAATTCTTCAGCGCTCAGCCTTCTTCACAGCCCAACTCTCACATCCATACATGACTACTGGAAAAACCATAGCCTTGACTAGACAGACCTTAGTCGGCAAAGTAATGTCTCTGCTTTTGAATATGCTATCTAGGTTGGTCATAACTTTTCTTCCAAGGAGTAAGCTTCTTTTAATTTCATGGCTGCAGTCACCATCTGCAGTGATTTTGGAGCCCAAAAAAATAAAGTCTGACACTGTTTCCACTGTTTCTCCATCTATTTCCCATGGAGTGATGGGACCAGATGCCATGATCTTCGTTTTCTGAATGTTGAGCTTTAAGCCAACTTTTTCACTCTCCTCTTTCACTTTCATCAAGAGGCTTTTTAGTTCCTCTTCACTTGGGGGATCATTATTCTCCATATCTGTTGGGCACAGCTAACCCCCTCATGATTCTACACTGGACTGAAGGTCAGACAGCTCTGCTTTGGGGGCTTGTTTCTGGCTTTCTTCCAAGTATCTCACTTTATGAGTCTATCAAAAAGCTGTATTCACAAAGGTCAGCCTAGACATGATCACATGGCAATAGCCCAGTCAAACTGCCAATGACACAGACTCGAGAAGCCATTAACTGGGAACTTTAGTGCAATTAGTCTACCACAGTGGGTCCCCAATATTGAAGTTTAATGAAAAGAAAATATTATTTGTATAATATATCTGACAGTATTGAATCTGACAATATTTATCTAGCTCTGGTAGTATAATTCCATTAAAACATTAAAAGAGACTTAGGTTTAGGCAGGGATATCTGATATATCTCAAGTTACCAAGGAGATTATACATTCAGATTGTAACTTAAGTATACCTGGACACTCTCTTCAGTTCAGTTTAGTCTCTCAGTCATGTCCGACTCTTTACATCCCATGGACTGCAGCATGCCAGGCCTCCCTGTCCATCACCAACTTCTAGAGTTTACTCAAAAAAGTCCATTGAGTCAGTGATGCCATCCAACCATCTGATCCTCTGTCATCCCCTTCTTCTCCTGCCTTCAATCTTTCCCAGCATCAGGGTCTTCTAAAAAGTAAAGTAAAACTCCAAAGTATTGGAGTTTCAGCTTCAGCATCAGTCCTTCCAATGAATATTCAGACTGATTTCCTTTAGGATGGACTGGTTGGATCTCCTTGCAGTCCAAGGGACTCTCAAGAGTCTTCTCCAACACCACAGTTCAAAAGCATCAATTCTTCACTGCTCAGCCTTCCTTTTAGTCAAACTCTCATAACTGTTCTCTCAAGGAGCAAGCACCTTTTAATTTCATGGCTGCAGTCACCATCTGCAGTGAATTCAGAGCCCCCCAAAATAAACTCAGTGTTTCCATTGTTTCCCCATCTATTTGTCATGAAGCTATGGGACCAGATGCCATGATCTTTGTTTTCTGAATGTTGAGTTTTAAGCCAAAATTTTCACTCTCCTCTTTCATTTTCATCAAGAGATTCTTTAATTCTTCACTTTCTGTCATAAGGGTGGTGTCATCTCAAAATCTGAGGTTATTGATATTTCTCCCAGCAATCTTGATTTCAGCTTATACTTCATCTAGCCCAGTGTTCCTCATGATGTACTCTGCATATAAGTTAAATAAGTAGGGTGACAATATACATCTTTGACGTACCCCTTTCCTGATTTAGAACCAGTTTGTTTTTCTATGTCCAGTTCTAACTGTTGCTTCCTCTCTTGCATACAGATTTCTCAGGAGGCAGGTAAGGTGGTCAGGTATTCCCATCTCTTTCAGTATGTTCCATCGTTCATTGTGATTCACACAATGGCTCTGGCATAGTAAATAAAGCAGAGATAGATATTTTCTGGAACTCTCTTGGTTTTTTGATGATCCAGTGGATATTGGCAATTTGATCTCTGGTTCCTCCACCTTTTCTAAATCCAGTTGGAACATCTGGAAATTCACGGTTCATGTAGTATTGAAGCCTGGCTTGGAGAATTTTGAGCATTACATTACTAGTGTGTGAGATGAGTGCAATTGTGCGGTAGTTGGAGCATTCTTTGGCATTGCCTTTCTTTGGGATTGGAATGAAACTGACCTTTTCCAGTCCTGTGGCCACTGCTGAGTTTTCCAAATTTGCTGGCATATTGAGTGCAGCCCTTTCACAGCATCAACCTACAGGATTTGAAACAGCTCAACTGGAATTCCATCACCTCCTCTAGCTTTGTTTGTAGTGATGCTTTCTAAGGTCCATTTGACTTCCCTTTCCAAGATGTCTGGCTCTAGGTGAGTGATCACAGCATTGTGATTATCTGGGTCGTGAAGATCTTTTTTGTACAGTTCTTCTGTGTATTCTTGCCACCTCTTCTTAATACCTTCTGCTTCTGTTAGGTCCATATCTTTTCTGTCCTTTATCGAGCCCATCTTTGCATGAAATGTTCTCTTGATAGCTCTAATTCTTGAAGAGATCTCTAGTCATTCCCATTCTGTTGTTTTCCTCTGTTTTTTTTTACACTGATCACTGAGAAAGGTTTTCTTATCTCTCCTTGCTATTCTTTGGAACTCTGCATTCAGATGCTTGTATCTTTCCTTTTCTCCTTTGCTTTTTGCTTCTCTTTCACAGCTATTTGTAAGGCCTCCTCAGGCAGCCATTTTGCTTTTTTGCATTTCTTTTCCATGGGGATGGTCTTGATCCCTGTCTCCTGTACAATGTCACGATCCTCCATCCATAGTTCATCAGGCACTCTGTCTAATATAGTTTGACATACACACCTTGTGCAAAGATTATTTTGACTGTCAATTCTCACTATAATATTTTCACAGTTAAATAGGAATGTCATGCCATATATAACACATTTTATGATGAACCCTGTGAGTTGTTTTTCAAAGTTTTTTTTGATGACTGAGGAAATCTTTGTCATTACAGAGATTTTTACTTAAACCCAATTGCTAAAATTTAAAGGTGAATTTCTTTTGCTTTATTAAGGATACAGGACCAGTTGAACAGTAATATTAATTCAATCACTAATTGATTTGTGAACTAACCATTAGAAAACAGCATTTATTTGGTATTGAACATAGTTTTACAAAGATATAGAATCACATATGATTTATCTAACACTTCCTAAAAAACTGATATGTCAAAAGTTTAACATCTCTGCGCTTGAGTAGCTCATTTAAGTCATATTTGTAAAATATGATTTTTGCTTAATTTACCTCTCAAAGAAAAGGAAGTTACACTGTGTCAGAATTCTTCTCTCTAAAGTATAATTTTAAAACATTTTAAATTAGATTACAATAAATGCAAAAGTTAGTTTCATTACAATGTAAAGCCTGCCCTCTAGTGGTATCAGTAGTTATAAATTCAGGGAAAACAATTTAATGGCAGATTTTAATACTCAATGGTTTATCATCTATTTTCTTTCAGAAGTAGCATGCTAAAAATATAATTAGTATAAACAAAATGCATCAGCTCCCTTGAAATTTACACTAGCAAAATAGCTCTCCTGCAGATGCCATTGATAATTTTTTAAAAACAAATGTATTTTAAATGACATGGAATATTTATTAAAAATTAAAGCACAATTTGAATTTCACTTCTGGTTTCACTTGTAACATTTCCCACTTTACTTGCCCTAGTTCAGTAATTACTGTGATGATTGACAGTGAATAAGAAGTCATTTTTAATGGCACGTGTGACCTGTTGTTGGGTCAAATGGACTAAGAAACTTTTATTAATAAGCTTAGTCTATTTCACTGACTTATTTTGGCCTAAAACATCAGATTATTTTTTTAATTGCCTACATAATAATACACAGTAAGAAATGGCAACCCACTCCAGTATTCTTGCCTGGAAAATTCCATGGAGAGAGGATCCTGGTGGCCTATAGTCCACGGGGTTGTCAAGAGTCAGACAAGACTGAGCACGCACGTGCACACACACACTAGAAATCTAATGGATAGACAAAAATCTGGTTGAAAGATACTTGTTTATAAAAATAAAAGAACAAAGGATAAATGCTAACTTCAACATATTGGGCTCTTAACACTGCGTTAACTATAGTGTGTGAGTGCTAAGTCACTTAGTCATGCCCAGTTGTTTGTGACCCTTTGGACTGTAGCCTGCCAGGTTTCTCTGTCTATGGGATTTTTTTCAGAAAAGAATACTGGAATGTGTTGCCAATTCCTCCTCCAGGGGATCTTCCCCACCAAGGGATTGAACTCTTGTCTAGGTGAATTCTTTACCTGCTGAGCCATCAGGGATGCCCAATTAACTGCAGAGGTGAGTCTAATTAAATGGTAATTCTTGAACAATTTCAGAGGGCCCATGGGGAAGAGGGGTTCCATTTCCTTGTTAATTTGAGGCTCCAGAATATATTAAATATATTGATCTGCTACTCAGATTTGTTTCTGTTGTACTTTATGGGCTTAGTTTATTTGAAAGATTGCTTTAGTAAGCATTTTGCAAAATTTCCATGCTCCTTTCTCTTGTTGAAATACATATAAAATTATTATTATTTTTTTTAGGACAGAACAATCATTTTTCTGACCCTATCTTGGCCTATAAATGGGATTTCTAAAAGATTCTTAGAACAACAGTGAAATAATTGTGTTTAGTGTGCAGGAAATATTATGTGCAATTTTTATCTGTTTCTTTTATGTTTTCTTCGAATTGAATTTAGAGACAAATAATGGATTTATTTAAAGAGCAAAATTAGGACGTCTCTGGTGGCGCAGTGATGAATGGAATACTCCTGCCAAAGCAAGGGACGCGGGTACCTGGTCCCTGAAGATTCCACATGCCGCAAAACTAAGCCTAACCACCATAACTACTGAGCCCTCCCTCTATAGGGCCTGTGGGCTGCAGCTACTGAAGTCCGTGTACCTAGGACCTGTGCTCTGCAACAAGAGAAGCCACCACAATGTGAAACCAGTGCACTGCAATGAAAAGTGGCCCCCACCTGCTGCAACTAGAGAAAGCTGTTGCAAAGCAATGAATACCCAGGGCAGCCAAAAACAAAATTTCAAAAAGAGAAGAGAGTAAAATTACATGCATTTTAATGGACACATATATCATGAAAGCACCACCATGATTGATGTACAGCGTAGTTCTATCACTTCCTCCAAATTTTATTGTGCTGATTTGCACTCTCCCCTTCTCTCTGCCCCTGCCAGGCAACTGCTGATGTGCTATTTGTCATCATAGTTTAGTTTCCATTTTCAAGAATTCTCTGGTTTCACTTGGCTAAATATCTAGTAGTGAAATAACTAGGTCATATGTTAAACCTCCAAAGATACCACCAGCAGAGATTTTCAATGGTTCCACATTTTTGCCAACCCATTGTATTATCATATCCTTTAATTTTAGATACACACACACATAACCTCTGCCATTATCAACATCTCTCACCAAAATGGTGTATATATATATATATATATATATATATATATATATATGTATGTATGTATTTTAAACCAAGGATGAACCTACATTGACACAGCATAATCAGACAAAGTCTATAATTTATTTTAGGGTTCACTTTTGGTGTCATGTGTTTAATGAATTTGGACAAAACTGTGGAGCTGGAGAAGACTCTTGAGAGTCCCTTGGAAAGCAAGGAGATCAAACCAATCAATCCTAAAGGAAATCAGCCTTGAATATTCGTTAGAAAGACTAATGCTGAAGCTGAAACTCCAATACTTTGGCCATCTGAAACAAAGAGCTAATTCATTAGAAAAGATCCTGAAGTTGGGAAAGATTGAAGGCAGGAGAAGGGGATGCCAGAGGATGAGACGGTTGGATGGCATCACCGACTCAATGAACATGAGTTTGAGCAAATTCCAGGAGATGGTGAAGGACAGGGAAGCCTGGCGTGCTGCAGTCCATGGGGTCACAGAGTAAGACATAACTGAGTGACTAAGCAATAACAACAACAAATGATAAGAGTACATTTAATTTTGTAAAACAAATTGCCAAACTGTATTCCAAAGTGATGACACCTTTTTGCATTCCTACAAGCAGTGAATTAGAGTTCCTGTTCCTCCACATTATCTTTGGCAAAAGGTGCTGTCCATTCTGCTAGGTGTGGCATGGTATCTCATTACTGTCCTAATTTGGATTTCATGGAAAAAGCAAGAGAGTTCCAGAAAAACATCTATTTCTGCTTTATTGACTATGCCAAAGCCTTTGACTGTGTGGATCACAATAAACTGTGGAAAATTCTGAAAGAGATGGGAATACCAGACCACCTGACCTGCCT
>SJYT01055412.1:438199-491656 GCA_006410635.1 Cephalophus harveyi | reverse complement strand
TTGACTATGCCAAAGCCTTTGACCGTGTGGATCACAATAAACTGTGGAAAATTCTGAAAGAGATGGGAATACCAGACCACCTGACCTGCCTCTTGAGAAATCTGTATGCAGGTCAGGAAGCAACAGTTAGAACTGGACATGGAACAACAGACTGGTTCCAAATAGGAAAAGGAGTACATCAAGGCTGTATACTGTCACCCTGCTTATTTAACTTATATGCAGAGTACATCATGAGAAACACTGGGCTGGGAGAAGCACAAGGTGGAATCAAGATTGCCGGGAGAAATATCAATAACCTCAGATAGGCAGATGACACCACCCTTATGGCAGAAAGTGAAGAGGTGCTAAAAAGCCTCTTGATGAAAGTGAAAGAGGAGAGCGAAAAAGTTGGCTTAAAGCTCAACATTCAGAAAACGAAGATCATGGCATCTGGTCCCATCACTTCATGGGAAATAGATGGGAAAACAGTGGAAACAGTGGCTGATTTTATTTTGGGGGGCTCCAAAATCACTGCAGATGGTGATTTCACTGCAGCCATGAAATTTAAAGACGCTTACTCCTTGGAAGAAAAGTTTTGACCAACCTAGATAGCATATTCAAAATCAGAGACATTACTTTGGCGACTAAGGTCCATCTAGTCAAGGCTATGGTTTCTCCAGTGGTCATGTATGGATGTGAGAGTTGGACTGTGAAGAAGCCTGAGCACCAAAGAATTGATGCTTTTGAACGGTGGTGTTGGAGAAGACTCTTGAGAGTCCCTTGGACTGCAAGGAGATCCAACCAGTCCATCCTAAAGGAGATCAGTCCTGGGTGTTCATTGGAAGGACTGATGCTGAAGCTGAAACTTCAATACTTTGACCACCTCATGTGAAGAATTGACTCACTGGAAAAGCCCCTGATGCTGGGAGGGATTGGGGGCAGGAGGAGAAGAGGACGAGAGAGGATGAGATGGCTGGATGGCGTCACCAACTCTATGTACATGAGTTTGAGTGAACTCCGGGAGTTGGTGATGGACAGGGAAGCCTGGAGTGCTGCAATTCATGGGGTCACAAAGAGTTGGACACAACTGAGTGAGTGAACTGAACTGAACTAAATAGATAAAATATTTGCTTATAAACATTTGGGTTCTAGTGAAGGAGATTGATTGTTAATATGTAGCTCAGTGTTTAATGGGCTTACCTGATAGCTTAGTTGGTAAAGAATCTGCCTGCAATTCAGGAGACCCCTGTTTGATTCCCGGGTTGGGAAGATTCACTGGAGAAGGGATAGTCTACCCACTCTAATATTATTGGCCTTCCTTTGTGGCTCAGCTGGTAAAGAATCCACCTGCAATGCAGAAGACCTGGATTCGATCCCTGGGTTGGGAAGATGCCCTGGAGAAGCAAACAGCTACCCACTCCAGTATTCTGGTCTGGAGAATTCCATGGACTTTATAGCCCATGGCGTCACAAGGAGTTAGACTCTACTGAGTGACTTTCACTCTCCATGTTTAATGTTAGGAGCTGGTACATTTTGTGAAGAAACATAAAGAGGGTTAAAATATCGAGAAGGTAGAAATCAGGATGCCACACGGTGCCATTCAAGCAGAGCTTTTGAAGAGAATGAACCAGCTAAGAGAATGTTGGAGAAAGAATAATACAGGTTGAAGAATAAGCAAGTGCAAATGCCCTAGATTTTGAAAGAGAGCAAGAGATGAAGGAAGAAGGAGGAAATGAGTTCTCAGAGGCAGAAGCCATATTACACAGGACTGTGGGTCTTGGTAAGGACACTGAATTTGATTTTAGTAACTTTACTGAATTCCTGATTCTTTTTTTACTTTATGGATGTAAATAGCTTACTTAACCCTTCTTTCCTAATGAAGGGAAAGTTTTAAGTGTTTTGTTTATGATTATAAAGACCATCCTTTGCTTATCTCTATGCACAAGAAAATGTCTCTGCAAATTATATTCCTGGTACAGAATAACTACATCAAAAGATGAACACAATGTAAATGCTGATAGGTGCTGTCCAATTGCCTTCCCAAAAGCTAACTGAACTGAACTGAAAAGCTAAATTTACATTACCACCCATGCAATGTTAGAAGTGACCATTTCTCTTTATTCTTTCCACATAAAACATTGTCTTCTTACTTTAAATAATCCAATGGATGAAGAAACCCTGTCTCTGCTTTGTTTTAGTGTGCATTTTCAATATTATTAATAAAGCTGAGCACCATTTCCTATGTTTATAACCATTTGCTTTTTTTTTTTTTTTTCCAGGGAATAGCTATTAGTCAAACTTTCATCCTGGGTCATGTCTGTGGCCAGTCTTTGGACTGGCTGTCTTTGGGTCAGTTGTCCACCCTTAGAACAGTCAGCTCTGTCTGGAGGACTTCAGATGTATACTAGTAAACATTGCTCACTAAGGCAGCTCCTCAGCATGGGCCATAAGTAGTGCATGATTACCTATAAACTATATGAGTAAAACAATTACTCTGATTAATGCCCAGTGCAATTTGATGGTGAGTGAAATCAGGAATGAAACACAATATTTATTGAGCACACACTAAATGCCAAGCTCTATTTTCGATGTTATGAGAGATAGAAAGTTACACGTGGTGGTGTCATTGTTCTCAAGATACCTTTTATCTTATATAAGGGGAAAGGGCAAGTACATAACTAATTATAATTCAGAATGGAATATAAGGTCCCTAAGAATGACACAAACCAAATGATAAAGTAATTCTGAGCAAAAGAGAAATCATATTCAACTGAGAACTCTGCTAAGATTTAGAGCCCTAGATTTTAAATAAGCGTAGGATTTTTTAAAGTAAAAAAAGGACAAAGACAGAAGTAGAAATCGGCTACAGTCCCACCACTGAGAGAAAAATGTGTTTTTTTCTTTTTGCTAATGACTCAATGTTTTTAAGGAGATCTTGCCTGATATTTGTGTATGTGTGTGTGTGTGTGTATATATATATATATATATCAGTTCAGTTGATCAGTTGTGTCCAACTTCTTGCAACCCCATGGACTGCAGCACGCCATGCTTCCCTGTCCATCATCAACTCCCGGAGCTTACTCAAACTCATGTCCATCGAGTCGGTGATGCCATCCAATCATCTCATCCTCTGTCATCCCCTTCTCCTCCTGCCTTCAATCTTTCCCAGCATTAGGATCTTTTCCATTGACTCAGTTCTTTGCATCAGGTGACCAAAGTATTGGAGTTTCAGCTTCAACATTAGTCCTTCCGATGAACACTCAGGACTTAGTTCCTTTATATATATATATATACACATACATGTTTGTGTCAAATAAGTATATTCAAATAGTTATACACAAATGGGAGCTTTTTGTGGGCAAAGACATTGTCAGTGTTTGGTTCATTGGCCAATCAGGTACTTAGGTGTTGAATGAATGTTTTATAACTTGTTCTTTCTTTGTTAATAAAGATATACCCATATCTATAATCATGTTTGTAGATTGCATAGTATTTCATTACTTGTTGCTGGGAAAGATTGAAGGCAAAAGAAGGGGCAGCAGAGACTGAGATGGTTAAATAGCATCACTGACTTAATGGATATGAATTTCAGCAAACTCCAGGAGATAGTGAAGAACAGAGGAGCCTGGAGGGCTGCAGTCCATGGGGTCACAAAGAGTCAGACACAATTTAGCAACTGAACAGCAACATTCTTCAATGGATGAATGTTTAAGCTTATTATCAGTTTAATTTTACTTTAAATGGCATTAATAAGAGAAATCTTTGAATGAGTCTATTTTATACCCATGTGATTATCTCCTTGGAGTAAAGTTTTAGAAATGAGTTTTCTGTTGAAAAGAATAAAGCGTATTTTAGGCTTCCTTGGTGGCTCAGAGAGTAAAGCATCTGCCTGCAATGTGGGAGACCTGGTTTTGATCCCTGGGTTGGGAAGATTCCCTGGAGAAGGAAATGGAAAACCATTCCAGTATTCTCGTCTGGAAAATTTCATGGATGGAGGAGCCTGGTAGGCTACAGTCCATGGGGTCGCAAAGAGTTAGACAGGACTGAACCACATCACTTCTTCACTTATAGCAGGGAGTCCCCAAACTCTGGAATCTACTGCCTGATGATCTGAGGTGGAGCTGATATAATAATAATAGAAATGAAGTGCGCAATAAATGTAATGTGCTTGAATCATCCCCAAACAACTCCCACCCCTGTCCATGGAAAAACTGTCTTCTCCGAAAACTGTCCCTAGTGCCAAAAAGGCTGTGGATGATTGCTTTAGAGGATTGTCATGCATAACAGCCAAATGGCACCCCTGCACAGAAATGTGAATGAAATTCTCGCCAACAAGATACAACAACATATATTTTCACACGCTAATTAAAACCAGATTTTGACTTTTTGACACAGGCAAAAGTGAGAAATTCTAGTTGTTATTTAGTTTATGTGGTGTTTTAGGAGAGGGATGGGAGTGAGTGTATTTTCAACAAACATCATTTGAGATTAGCTTTATTTGGTCTGGTTTAAAAAACAGGAACTTCTCAGTTTTTCCTTTTAATGGTTGGTAAGTGTCAAATTTATGGTACAGTTTTTACTCTTGGAAGTCTTAGAGTGCATCAGTGTTCTTCAAACAAGCATCAGAAAGAGATATGCAGATGCATAGTTCATCTTCTTGTATCACATAATAAACATGGATTGGAATTTGCATTATTTCTCTCTCTACTGTTAAAACCATGAAGTTATGTTGAGTTATATAGTTTCCTACTAAGCTACCAACCTTTATAAGTAGTTACACTGTTAACCACAGTGTGATTGTAATCAGGAGTCAATTTTCAGTTATTTCAGAAGAATGTTCTGTGGATGGTTGTGTCACTTACTAAGTAATTGTCTCTCAGCTCCAAACACCTATCTCTACTTGCTTTGTGAAGCTGAAGCTGGGATTCTGCAAACCTCACTTCTACTTACCAGCTGACCACGAGAGGACAGAAGGAGGAGACTGTAAAGCTGGAGAAGAAAACAGGGACACTGCCCTTCTGTGTACGCCTCGTTGGCTTCCTATCCACTTGCAGTTCCCTGAGTATCATCTTAACAAAGCTTTTTCATTTCCCTGGGTAGGAGCAGTTGGGTTCAGTTTGTACTTTTTTCAACACTCATGGAGCAAGTCTCTCTGGGTTACTCTTACAGTACCAGCAACAACCAACAGCATTGCATCCTCAGGGGTTGGGGTCCCAGCATTTTGGGGTCTCTTCTCTAAGCTCAGAAACACTAGTACTCACTGAGTAACTAAACCCATTCTCTCTTCAAAAATCTGAGTTTCAATTCAGAACCACTCTTCCTCATCTAAATTTCTAAATTTTAAGTCCAACCTTTTCTTTTCATTCTTTCAGCCACAAGGATGGTGTCTGATCCCTGTAGTTGCTGCATCTATGGTACAATTGTTGTTCAGTTGCTCAGTTATGTCCAACTCTTTGCTACTCCATGGACTGCAGCACGCCAGACTTCCCTGTCCTTCACCATCTCCTGGAGCTTGCTCAAATTCATGTCCATTGAGTCAGTGATGCCATCCAACCATCTCATCTTCTGTTGTCCCCTTCTCCTCTTGCCTTTTATCTTTTCCAACATTGTGTCTTTTCTAATGAGTTGGCCTTTTGCATCAGGTGACCAAAGTATTGGAGCTTCAGTTTCAGCATCAATGCTTTCAATGAATACTCAGGGTTGATTTCTGGATTGACTGATTTGATCTCCTTGCAGTCCAAGGGACTCTCAAAAATCTTCTCCAACACCACAATTCAAAAGCATTAGTTCTTCAATAGTGTTTTCTTTTTCTTTTTCAGTTACTTGTGTGTGTGCTAAGTCACTTTAGTTGTGCCCAACCCTTTGGACCATAGGTCACCAGGCTCCTCTGTCCATGGGGTTCTTCAGGCAAGAATACTGGAGTAGGTTGCCTTTTCCTTCTCCAGGGAATCTTCCTGACCCATGGATTGAACCCACATCTCTTCTGTCTCCTGCATTGGCAGGTGGGTTCTTTATACCACTAGCTCCACCTGGCAAGCCCTTCAGTTACTTAATTCACAACTTTATACCTAGTTGAAAATTCCTAATATTTAAATTCTGTCCGTTCAATGACTGGTATAGTTTTCATTCCCTTACTGGATCTTGATGGAGACAATGGTCAATGAAGAACAGTGGAAGTTCATATCTTTTAAGAACAAAGGCTATTCACTTTGTGAATATGTATATATCATGCATATATCACCCAACATACATGTGACTCCCTAGAAGACTTTCATGAGGCAGAGGAGGGTAAAGAGAATCAAGAGGTGAAGCCAATTCTTAACAAGCGTGGTTTAGAAAATGTACCCTTACAGCATTTTTTCACCATGAAGAGCCACTGGATAGCTCTTTGCATTTTTTTTCCTCCAAGGTCATAAAGTCACATCTTCACAGCAGTAGCAAGATGGATTTTCATGATGGAATCTGGCTAATAATGGGTTTCTTGCAGAACCAGGACGTTTCAATGACCTGAGGTTATTCTGGAAGCTGCAATTACCTAAAGAGAATAACTGTAAGAACTCTTATTTATGGGAATTCAGGAAAATGTTATAGAAGTACACCATTGAAGTGGCCATATATGTAAGCTGTGGTTGAGGGAAACATCTTTTCAGCATTGAGATAAAATTCCTATGTTCAGTGACTATGGTATAACAGATCCTTCTCTATTGATCCTCATTCTCTATAAAATTCTATGGTTGTACAATTTCAGGTTATCCATAAAAGTTCAACTCTGTTAAATAAGTCTTAAAGGCCAACATCATTGTTATTCTGAAAATCAAAGTGGTTGGTTAACTGTTTACTGTGTTCTAGTGAATCAAGCTAGCTGATTATAGGTACAGTCTTTTTTGTTTAGTTTAAGGCTCTATCCCATTAAGTATAACCATCTAAAAGTAAATTCTATTAGATTTTGGCCTTTTGGCTAAGATCAGGTATAGTAAGAGGGCTTCCTATGTGGCACGGTGGTAAATAATCTGCTTGTTAATACAGGAGACGCAACAGATGCATGTTCAATCCCTGAGTTGGGAAGATCCCCTAGAGTAGGAAATGGCAATTTGCTCCAGTATTCTTACTGGAAAATTCCGTGACTGAGCACACAGCATACATCAGCTTTCTTAAGTTATTGATCATTATGAATATAATTTCATTTGATTTTGAAAAAAAAGTAACCAAAAATCTCAAAAGCATTTTTTTCTGTCTTATAAAAGTAAGTGCAATGAAATTCCAGATGTTCAAGTTTGTTTGAGAAAAAGCAGAGGAACCAGAGATCAAATTGCCAACATCCACTAGATCATCAAAAAAGCAAGAGAGTTCCAGAAAAAACATCTATTTCTGCTTTATTGACTATGCCAAAACCTTTGACTGTGTGGATCACAATAAATTGTGGAAAATTCTCAAAGAGATGGGAATACCAGACCACCTGACCTGCCTCTTGAGAAACCTGTATGCAGGTCAGGAAGCAACAGTTAGAACTGGACATGGAACAATAGACTGGTTCCAAATAGGAAACAGAGTACGTCAAGGCTGTTTATTGTCACCCTGCTTATTTAACTACATGCAGAGTACATCATGAGAAACACTGGGCTGGAGGAAGCACAAGCTGGGATCAAGATTGCCAGGAGAAATATCAATAACCTCAGACAGGCAGATGACACCACCCTTATGGCAGAAAGTGAAGAGGAACTAAAGAGCCTCTTGATGAAAGTGAAAAAGGAGAGTAAAAAAGTTGGCTTAAAGCTCAACACTCAGAAAACTAAGATCATGGCATCCGGTCCCATCACTTCATGGGAAATAGATGGGGAAACAGTGTCAGACTTTATTTTTTTGGGCTCCAAAATCACTGCAGATGGTGATTTCAGCCATGAAATTAAAAGACGCTTACTCCTTGGAAGGAAAGTTATGACCAAACTAGATAGCATATTCAAAAGCAGAGACATTACTTTGTCAACAAAGGTCCATCTAGTCAAAGTTATGGTTTTTCCAGGAGTCATGTATGGATGTGAGAGTTGGACTATAAAGAAAGCTGAGAGCTGAAGAATTGATGCTTTTGAACTGTGGTGTTGGAGATGACTCTTGAGAGTCCCTTGGACTGCAAGGAGATCCACCGAGTCCATCCTAAAAGAGATCAGTCTTGGGTGTTCATTGGAGAGACTGATGTTGAAGCTGAAACTCCAATACTTTGGCCACCCGATGTGAAGAGCTAACTCATTTGAAAAGTTCCTGATGCTGGGAAAGATTGAGGGCAGGAGAAGAAGGGGACAACAGAGGATGAGATGGTAAGGTGGCATCACCGACTCAATGGACATGAGTTTGGGTAAAGTCTGAGAATTGGTGATGGACAGGGAGGCCTGGCATGCTGTGGTTCATGGGGTTGCAAAGAGTCAGACACTTCTGAGTGACTGAATTGAACTGAATGATGGAATATTAAATGTCATATGTCTACAGTGACTTTTTTGGTACATTTGTTGTTCAGGTGGTATCATGTCCACTCTTTGAGATCCCATGCACTGCAGCATGCCAGCCTTCCCTGTCCTTCACTATCTCCCAGAGTTTTCTCAAACTCATGTCCATTGAGTCAGTGATGTCATCAAATCTTCTCATTCTCTGTCATCCTTCTCTTGCCCTCAATCTTTCCCATCTTCAGGGTCTTTTCCAGTGAGTTGGTTCTTTTCATCAGGTGGTCAAAGTATTGGAGCTTCCGCTTTGGCATCAGTCTTTCAGTTGATGCTGAAATCTGCTTTCAGGTTCACCCAGTACAGGGGTCATCAGAGGTCACTAAATCTGTGGCTACTTCTGTTCTTGTTACTATTGCCATAGCTACCTCAGCACAAACTTGGTATGAAAAATGAAAATTAATGAGTAAGTGAATCAACAAATCTTGGTGATTCTAGTTTGTTGATCACCTCTACCAAAGGAAGAAGGTCTCTGTTCTTGTATCAGTCAGAGTCGAGCTTAGAGCTGCAGTAGATATTTGGTCGTATATAATTTCATATAAAGATTTTAAGCTATGTACAATGTTGTTAATGAACTCAACAGAAAAAACAAAACTACCAAAAATAGAAGTTATGAAAATAGCAATTGCGGGAAGCAGAGACCATGCCTAGGTCTAAGTGAACAAAGAAGAGGTTGGGATTATTTATTTTAAAAGCTTTAAAAGAGAGACTTGTGGAGGTGAAACTCAGACATTTAAGGAGATAGAGCTGGTGGACTGGTACCTAGTTTCTCTGCAGAGGATGTGATGAGGCTATTTCTATGAGTTTGGTGGTTGAGGGAATGGAAATCCAAACAAGATGTAACTGTAGCTATGGAAGAAAGTGCCACAGCTGGGGTTTAGAGGCAGTGTCAGGGTGACTATGGAAAGAGTTAATACAGCAGGTCTGATGTTGCTCTTTGAAGGGCTTGCTAGTTAAGTCTGTCACGTAAAAACTTGGCTGAGATTTCTCTCATGTTCCTAAATAATAAGGCTGTTTTATGTGCCTTGGGCACTGAACTCTGCTATACCAGTTTTCCTAGACTGTGTAAACAATGTGATTGATAATAAATACCTGCCATGCTTCTGGGAATCTAGAATTTTGGAAATCATAGCTGGTTTTTCAGGGAGAAAGTCCCAGTATCATCAGTCACCAACGAAAACTCTGGACTTGGAATGGCATCAGCACCGTGGAGGCATGAGATAGCTTTCATTTCTGTCCCCTAATTCAACAACAAAATTCTGGCATCTACCCACTGACGAGAATGCCTTTGCAGAACCTCTGGGATCCAGCACCTCGGCCAAGGGACCGAGGCAGAGACTGACCCACCCAGGCATTTGGCAATAGACAGGTAGACCTTGATCCTGGTTCTGGATCCTGCAGAGACTTTTGAAATGGCTCTAGCCCTTCCTCTGTGGTCCAGGAGCCTCTGGGAAACACTGTTAGACATTCACCAACAGACAAGAGACACTTTGTAGAAGTCCTGCTTTCTAGAAGAGAAGCTCCACCTCATTGCTGGAGCAAAAAATTACAAGTCTGGACACATCGGACTGAGTAAGAAGAATGGCTTGACTTTACTCACAGCCTCCTTCCCGCAAGGCAACAGGGCTCAAGCCAAGAGAGATCTTCTTGGCCCATCTTAGCCAGGATTCTCCCACAGGGCATAGCAGAAGCCTGTGAGAGAGCCCTTAGCTTCCCCAGCCATGTGAGATGCTGCCAAAGGAGCTCATTTCTCTCTCTCCTCATCCAGATCCCTGAATTACGAGCTGGATGATTGAGGGGGGCAGGCGGTGGGAAAGGGGAGGCTGAGAGCACAACAGACAGAACCCTTCTAGGGTATTAAAAGCCATGAATCTGGGACTTAACTGGTGGTTCAGTGGCTAAGACTCCAAGCTCCCAGTGCAGGAGGCCCAGTTTGATCCCTGATCAGGGAACTAGATCCCACATGACCCAACTAAAGTTTCCATGTGCTGCAGCTAAGACCTGGCTCAGCCAAATGAATTTTCATTTTTTTAAAACATGAATCCTACTAACTGCATCATGGACTCCATCAAGAAGCTCACCCATGAGCCACTAGGAACACCTTAGCAATGGATTCCCTGATATAAGTAACATGAAGATATACAACTCACCAGTAAAGGTAAGCTGATGGACAACTTCAGAATACTCTAACAGTATAATACAGTAAAACGTTAAACACTTAATTCTAGCATCAAGGTTAAAGGATGAAAATAGTAATAGTAACTATAGCTATAACAAGTTGTGAATGAATGTACGATATGAAAAGAGAGAAATTGTGGCATGAAAAACATAGGAGGAAGAAAACGCATGAAGTTTTTGTATGCAACCAAAGTTCACTCAAAGGGTTTCCCCACTTCTATCCCTGGGTCAGGAAAATTCCCTGGAGAAGGAAACGGCAACACACTCCACTATTCTTGACTTGGAAATCCCATGGATAGAGGAGCCTGGCGGGCTACAGTCCATGGGTTCTCAGAGTTGGACACGACTGAAGTGACCGAACATGCAAAGTTCACTTGTTCTCAATGTCAAACAGGCTACATTATAAGATGTAAGCTGGATCTAGGCAGAGATTAGGATCATCTCTCTGCTGTTTTCCTATTTCAAGGGGTTTTCCTAATTTTCACCTGTTCTGATAAGTTTGTCTTAATGTCTGACTTGTCAGGTTTTTTGCCACCCAGACTGGTCATGGTTGGCGAATGCATTCAGTAAAGAAAAGCATCTAACTCACAAATGTGCATCCATATCATTCCATCTTTAGCGAGTAGATTTCTTCTGCTTTCATCCTGCTTTTCCACAATGCTTCTTCTGGTTTTCAAAGGCTTGAACAATTTTACCAAGGATTTGTCAGTTTACTCTTCGAATTTATGTTTCACTCCTGAATTTGAACAAGAAACTCCTTCCCACACATTCATATTATCCCTTCCTGTACTTACTTCCTTAATTAAACATCATAGAATTTTATATCTGGAAAGTTTCTTAGAAAGAGTATAATCATGTCATTTCATGTAAGAAGCACCAGGAGTCTTGAAAGGTGAGATGACTGATCCAGGGTCACAGAACCAGTTAATGGCTTGGTTTCCTGATTTAGTCTTGATGAATCGCCATGAGGCTGGTGCCAGGAACACTGTGTGGTTCTAATGTAATTGAATAACCCCCCAAAACCGAAAGATACCATCCCAGCCATCAGTACATTCACATCTGTTTTGGGGAAATCAAATACACACAATAAAGTATAGTGTGAAAAATTCTAAAACCAACTTGGCTCCTAATTCAAAGTCTAACTAAATATAGACAGGAGAGTAATAGGCTGCAAGTTCAGGCAACGCACCTACTGTGTGTTTATTAACCTTAAAGCCTTACCAAAGGGAAAATGTTAATACATCATAAATTCATTTAGTTTTTCAGGTCCCAAATGTATAGTTCTGGCAAATACATCATTCCTATAGTACTGGTTCGGAGAAGGCAATGGCACCCCACTCCAGTACTCTTGCCTGGAAAATCCCATGGACGGAGGAGCCTGGTAGGCTGCAGTCCATGGGGTCGCTGAGTCAGACATGACTGAGCAACTTCACTTTGATTTTTCACTTTCACGCATTGGAGAAGGAAATGGCAACCCACTCCAGTGTTCTTGCCTGGAGAATCCCAGGGATGGCAGAGCCCAGTGGGCTGCCATCTGTGGGGTCGCACAGAGTCGGACACGACTGAAGCGACTTAGCAGCAGGAGCAGCATAGTACTGGTTAAGTGTTAGAAAGGCTTTTGAAATTTTGGCAAGTAAAAAAAAAAAAAAAATTAAGTGCTTGGCTTTTTCTGTCTCTCATTACGAATCCTCTGCAAATCTCTTCTGATAGAAAACTGTATCCTATTTCTAGGAGTAGAAGATATAAAGACTCATCTTTAGGAAACATCAGTTTCCTCTTCATTCTTTAATCTTTGGATTTATTAACAGGAAAGGCATAATTTGTTTCTAGAGAATTCCTGTGTTTTAAGAAAGCTTTTGTTTGCAATTGAAGAGCAGAAGCTTGTTTTCCTTGTTTGTTTCATGAAGACACCTTTTTCATAATGGAATAACATAGGCATAGGGCTAAATTGGCTGCTAAAATATCAACTGATAAATTATACAAGGATGAAAATAAGTAGAAAATAGATTATTTAATTTTATGTAAATATTTAATGTTTTTTATTTGTAGCATATAATTTTCTTTAAGACCACATTCATATTCAAGGCCAGTTGCTACTTTTATAGATATGCTCCATTTAGTTTTTGCTTAAAGCCTTTGAATGCCTTATTATGTGAACTGGTTTAAAGTAATTAACATATTATAAAAACAGTGCTTTTAAAACTCTAGGAGCAATTAAATTTGTGTTATTTCATCAGTTATTTCATTTGAATTAGAAGTTTTATAGATTAGGAATTAAAATTTCCAATGCTTTTGCAAAATTCCTCCTTATTTTCAAATAGGAAGCAGCATTCTGTTACCTTTGTCAGGTGGCCAAATAAATCTTTTGACTCACAGAAA
Organism: Cephalophus harveyi; assembly: GCA_006410635.1. NCBI lineage: Eukaryota > Metazoa > Chordata > Mammalia > Artiodactyla > Bovidae > Cephalophus > Cephalophus harveyi. The sequence continues at coordinate 478,631 of SJYT01055412.1, read as the reverse complement.
TAGAAAGAACCTATCTTATCATTTTCTCCCTGCAAAAGAAAGGGAAGAATTTTGAAGTTAAAAGTAATGTTTTGAAGCTGATTGAACCAAAAACCTCTGAAGTGTAATTTTTAGACAAGCAGAGAGTTGTGGAGATCTTTACATAATAGGTTCTGCAAGTGGCCACAGATTTATTAAACTTATTTATGTAAACACTGAGGCTAATATCTATTGACTGGGAATACAATGATTATAAGAGAGTTTCATGGGTCTGAGGGCTTCCCAGGTGGTGCTAGGAATAAAGAACCCACCTGCCAATGCAGAAGACCTTAGAGATCTGTGTTTTTTCCCTGGGTCGGGAAGATCCCTTGGAGGAGGGCACAGCAACCCACTCCAGTATTCTTGACTGGAGAATCCCACGGACAGAGGACCCTGGTGGGCTACAGTCTACAGAGTCACAAAGAGTCAGACACGACTGAGGCGACTTAGCATGCACACATACATGGGATTGAAGAGTAAAAGTTTTTTTGTAATCAGTTCCAGAGATCAGAAAAGAGGAGCTTATTGCTAATGGGTACGCTGAAGTGGTACTTTTTGGGAGCAAAAAATGAATTTTATGCTCAAAAGTAATTTAGGTGGAACCTCATTTTATTTTTGAAAATTAATACTTAAAATGAAAACAAGGTCAGAGAAAAGGAAATAGTTTAAGCAAATCCAAGAACCCATGTTTGATATGATTTTCACACAAAAAAATCATGATTGATAACATGCCTATTGGTTTGGCTATGGCCGTTGGTTTGAGAATATGATTTTTGAATATCCACATTTCAAAGTGAATCTTTCTTTCTGGGAGAGTGGAAAGTGAATTACATCGGGCAATTCAAGAAGCAGAAAAAGACCTCATTAAGGTACTAGACATCAATACCTTCCACACTAGCCTCCCTGACATTCTTACCATGACAATGAATTTGTGGTTTTTAACCACTGGCCTTCATATAAGGATTAATATGTTTACCTATGCAAATATTAATTTTAGAAGTAAATTAGTTTATTTTACTTACTGGACTTTTGAAGATATGAGATACAAAATAGATATATTTTGATGAAGCATGAAATGAGGTAAGTCTAAATGACACATCGTGACCTGGGTTGTAAGTATTCCCAGAAGAGAGAAGAGAAAGGGAAGATACTGATGTTGAATGTCATACTGCTCTGCTGTGAGTTTGAAGAAAGGGATATTTGAATAAAGGTAAGTCCCCTTAAAAAAGCATGTTGATATTACTCATTAAATATTAAGAACTCACTAAGGGAAAAAATTTATATATATATATCTTAAAATGTTTTAAACTATCTTTGTGCTATAAATAAATTAATTCCACTCTTTTGGGGACAGTTTTAAGTTTTATTTTGATATTATTAGTATTATATCGTTTGAATATTTTGGGTATAATATTGGCATCATATAGATATTTGTGAGTAAAGGCTTGGCATTCAAATGTTTAAGTGCTCTTTTTCTTTTTTTCCCCAAGTAAACCTCAGACAAAACGTTGTCAACAAAGAAATTAATCAGTCTAAGAAAGAAATGGGAAATTGGTTTTGAGTCAGATTTAAGATTATAACCCAGGAATAGCAGCTCAGAAATCTCTGAGAACTGTTTCCCCCTTTAGAAATCAAGGTAGAGTTATATGAATTTTGAGACTGAAGGCTGTATATTATGTGCATTTTTTTATTTTTTATTTTTTATTTTTTTTTTTTTATTTTTTATTTTTTTAAATTTTATTTTACTTTATTTTACTTTACAATACCGTATTGGTTTTGCCATACATTGACATGAATCCACCATGGGTGTATATTAGCTCCCAATCCCGAATCCCCCTCCCACCTCCCACCCCACATCATCTCTCTGACTCATCCCTGTGCACCAGCTCCAAGCATCCTGTATCCTGTACCGAACATAGGCTTGTGCTTCGTTCTTACATGTTAGTTTACATGTTTCAATGCCATTCTCCCAAATCATCCTACCCTCTTCCTCTCCCATAGAGTCCAAAAGTCCTTTCTATACATTTGTGTCTCTTTTGCTGTCTCACATACAGGGTCATCACTGCCATCTTTCTATATTCCATATATATGTGTCAGTATACTATATTGGTGTTTTTCTTTCTGGCTTACTTCACTCTGTATAATAGGTTCCAATTTCATCCATCTCATTAGAACTGATTCAAATGAATTCTTTTTAATGGCTGAGTAATACTCCATTGTGTATATGTACCACAGCTTTCTTATCCATTCATCTGCTGATGGACATCTAGGTTGTTTCCATGTTCTGGCTATTATAAACAGTGCTGCAATGAACATTGGGGTACATGTGTCTCTTTCGATTCTGGTTTCCTCAGTGTGAAGGCTGTATATTAAATGACGTATTACTGACGGTTTACACAAATCAGAGCTAAGTGTCGTCACGGCCCCTTACAAGATCAAGAAGGAATGTTATCTTTAAGGAATTGCCTCGATGCTAGAAGAATGCTGCTCTTTATGGCTGAGCAGGTATGTCTGCTGATGGGAAGGTTGGTTGATGTATGGCACAGATACACAATGCAAATAGAGGGAGAGAGGAGGCCAAAGGGCAGAGAAAATTTTTTTTGTGTTTACATTTTTGCCTTTAAAATATGACTTCTTTTTCATAAAACTATATTTTATATTTCTAAAACCAACAGACCTTAATGGTGGATCATTTTTCTTACATTAATTACACAGTACTAGTTTCTTAGCTGGAGATCAAGTATATTACCAGTGTCAGTTTAGAGATAAATACCTTTGAAATACTGATAGAGAAGAGCTATAGAAATAACATGTGCCACCTCAAGTTTGTAAAATGGCCTCCGTGCATCATACAGCTTGTCTCAAATGGAGACCAAGAAAGCAAGGTCATTTTTAATCTCTATGTACATCTTGCTTTCCTGGCTCCACACTAATCATTCATTGAGCTTCGCTTATTGGAAGGGAGAAGATGAAGGATATAGAAGAATTCACTTTGAAAACATGTAGTCAATGTTGCATATCCAAAAGCTCCCAGGGGATTAAACAATCAGAAAGCTCTACATCATTTGCATTTTAATGGATAAAATAAGAGTTGAAACATTTCTTTACACTTAAACTACCACAAAAAAGCCTGTGTAGCTAATAGGACTGAAGTGGTGGGGAGAGGGAGGAAGAAGTGGGGACTGTATAAAATTTAAGGAAAATTTATTTCTTTTAGAGAATTGGAGCTGGGCTGATTAAGTCAAGGTGCCTGTCGCTGCTAGAGACACATTTTCCTAATGAAAAGTACTGTAACTTCAGACCTTTCACATTTTCCATGAATAGATGTCATTACTCATTATCACATTTATCATTACTTGTAAAACAGTGAGGTGACAGCAGGGGAACGGACTAAAATAGCGTTGAAGAAAATTTGGTCCTGGCTTAGGTAATTTAAATGAAAGCTTTTTTGTTTTACAAAAGCAAAAACAACTTCCATCCTTACTCCATCATACCTTTGGGAAGGAAACTCACGTGAAGTAGTGGGCCATTTTTATGAAAAGTGACCACAGTTTCTGTCCCTCCTCCTCTAATTCTGAGTTAGAAATGATAAAGAGCTTGACTGGTAAAATTCTGAAACAGATAATGAGTTTTTTAAGTGATAATTACTGAATCTCCTTATTTTTAGAAACCCATTAACAGGTATCTCTTTAGTCATGGAAAAAAAATCTTCATAAATATTGAATTGTGCTATCACAGGTACAAGCTTCTTTCAAATTATGGAACCAGACTAATTTCACAGGAACTATTTTCTATTAATTGGTTTTAAGATTTAATCAAGTAAAGACATCATTTATTAATTCTAATTTGAAAAACCAGAAAGAAAAGGTATAACCTGATTATCTTTAGTCAAACATCTTCACATGTTCATTTGAGTTAGAAATTGAAAACAAAAGGTGCCCCTGTGCCTTGTAAGTTTCTCCAATTCAAAGAACAGGATTTATCAATGGGAGTCTGCGGCAGGCCTTAGAGTGATATCTTACTGCCTAAAGAGAGAATGGAGACAGTTTGGCTAGACTTGTAACAAGGATAGAATAGCCATTTGTTGAATTCTTAATTAGCCTAGCTGGCAGGAAGAAGGCAGCAAACTGTACATTACAGTCAAAGTTCAGCAATGCCACATTTCCAATAAGCAAACCTTGACTATGTTCTTCAGATACTAAGTGGTAGTGAAACCATTAAGAGGTCCCAAAGTATACAATTTTGAAAGCTGAGGATTAGTACCCCTTGTAGACAAGAAGGTCCCATAGCTATCTAAGTTCTATCGTCTGCTAAACGTTCTCTCATTGTTGACAAGGCCCCATTCAGAGCACATAGATATTTTCGAATGTAATGATTACGTGTTATTAATACTTGCCACCAACTGATCAAGATAATGTACTGGACCTAAAACATTACAGATAATGATGAAGAAGCACTTCAAAACACAAACATACTATAGATCTGTAGATCTATAGATTAGACTCATTTTTAGTCAAGGAATTGTCATGTATAAAATAGGCAAATAAGGGTTTTGCAAATTATTGTAGAAGTAGATTTGCCAATGTCTGCCAGTGACAGATTAATTATTAGAAATAACCCTTGTTTGCAATGTAAGACATTTTTATAACAAGGAATCTGACTTCAGAAATGTGTCTTTTCTAACTTTCTCTGTAAGTTTTTGATGTCTGTGTTCTCTTTCCCATCTTCACTGCTAAGCTAATTTAACTATTGCTTATTGGTTTTCAAGAAAAATATGATAAATTAATTTTTCAGTTCATATTTTTAAATTATTTACAAGGCTAAATGGAGACAGGAAATCAAAGTTATCAGCAAGTGTTCTTGTTAAAGATAGTGACTGTGTTCTGGAGCTTTCTAGTTTTGAATGATCATGAAGATTATTTGAATTGAAGACATTCAGGTTGGGGCAGAAGCCTTTCTTCCTATTTATGTTATTTACATAATTAAATTACAGGACCTTGTACCACATCTGTGGGTTGCCAGAAGGTGGACTAATCATTGAAGACAACTTTTTTCTTCCTGGCTCCCTATCACAAATCAGGTGATCATCAAAAAATGGCTGGACTATCACTAACGACAACTTCAGCTCTGGGAAACCTTGAAGAATAAAAATTAAGGATTCCATAAAACGCAGCACTTACTGTAAAGACATTGTTTTTTGATGCCCTCTTCTCCTCAAAATATAGAAGTGTTTGTCCAGGAACAAAGACTATCTTACTCAATCTAAGGCCACACTTACATGTCCTTGGAAGAGAAACTTCACATTTGCATTCTTGAACAATAAAACTGAACAGAAAAAAAAAAAAAAAAAGTACTAATCTTGTTTATGCACTACTTTCTTAGAGACTAAAGTATTACAATAACCTCTCTGATAATTAAAATTATCAACCCCAAGCAATTTTTAAAAGAGGTTTGTAAACTAGTAGGACATGCTTGTGTTTGTATGGCTTATTATTTTTCCTCAAACACCTGGTACAGTTCCTGGCAGAGTGCAGGTACTTATTCATTCATTCATTTAATAAGTATTTACTGAACATTTTCTATGCCTCTGGATCTGTGTAAAGTTAGTGAAATACAGTATTGCATAAAAGCATTTCCCACGGACAGAGGAGCCTGGCAGGCTACAGTTCATGGGGTCACGGAGAGTTGGACAAGACTTAGCAACAACAACAACAACAACAATAAATAAAAGCATTTATGCTTTATTCTTGCATGGAGCTTATCATCTAGTGGAAGAAACAGACTTATACCAATAAATTTATGTAAAATTATAGCTGTGTAAAATTATACCATGTTAAGTATATAGATGGAGTGGCTTAAAGTGCTATTAAAGTATGAAATAGAGACATTTAACCTAGTCAGAGGACGTCAGAAAGACTTATTCAAGGAAGCAGGCAAAATTGAGAGATGAGAGACCCTTAACCCTGGCTACGTTCTAATGAAATTGATGCAGATTGAAGGAAAAGCTTACATACACAAAAAAGGAGAAAATAATTTAATTAAGATCAAATGTAAAAAGATAGGTGATTGAATATTTTAGAGTTTGAGGTGTAGGTGGGATATTCATACAGAGGAATTGGGTAGGTAGATCTGTTGCTTTGCAGAAAAGTTCTAACCATAGAATCCTTAGTAGGTGAGTTAGAGCTAAAGTACAGTAGGTTGAATAATGTTTCTTTTCACCCCCAATATGTCTACTTCTTAATTCCTGGAACCTGGGACTATTAGTTTATAGGAAAAAGGACTTTGTAGATGTGATTGAAGTAAAAACATTTAAGATTAAGATCCTTCTGGGTTATGTGGGCAGATCTAATGTTTTCTTCACTGCAATGAAATGCTCATTTTAAGGGAGACTCAGGGGGGGCCAAAGTCAGAGGAGGAGGCAGTGTGAAGTGAGCAGAGACGGAAGTGCTACTCTTTGTATATAGAGTGAGGGGCCACGAGAAATGCAAGTGGCCCATAGAAACCGGAAAAGGGAGGAAATGGTTTTCTCCTCTTGGAAAACCCAGAAGAAACCAGCCCTACTGACTACTTGACTTCAGCCCAATGAAGGTCATTTTGGACTTTGAACCTCCTCAGAGTTGTAAAAGGATAAATTTATGTTGTTTTAAATCCGTAGTCCTTTGTGACAGCGACAAAAGGAAACTAAAACATATGCAGAGGATAAAAGAGGGCAGATATAAAACTCTAAGGAAGACTCACCTCTAGAAATAATAGTTAGGAGAATGTTCTAGTGCAGAAGATAATACTTTTGTTGTTTTAGTCACTAAGTTGTGTCTTGACTCTTTTGTGACCCACGGACTATGGTCCACCAGGCTTCTCTATCCATGGGATTTTCCAGGCAAGAGTACTGGAGTGGGTTGCCTTTTCTTTCTCCAGGGGATCTTCTCCACACAAAGGATCAAACCCAGGTTTCCTGCATTGCAGATTCTTTACCACTGAGCCACTAGGGAGCTAATGAGAATCACAGTTCATGGAACCTTCACTGGATCGGGAAGGGGGTTGGATCAAGAGGAGATGATAGATTAGAGAAAATGCAGAGGCTGAGTGATGAGCAGCCCTGTGGAGATGCAAGACCAATATTGAGGGTAGGGAATCATGACCTCTGGGTGCATATGGTTAGTATGATCTGAGATACTATATTAAGACCTTAGAATCCAGAGGTGGGTGGGGATTCAGCATAGAAATGTGTGGAGGACTGGAGCTGAGTTGGTCCATGTGTGTACTTAGTTCCTTTAGTGAGACAGCAGTTCTTAGAACTGAAAAGAAGACTTGTCTGTAAGTGCCTAACCTACTGAATTTGTGTCCTTACTGAGTTGTTTTACAGAGAACAGCAACAGGTAGGAATTTTCTCCTGATTTTAAGCAAGCTATCCTTATTTTCCTTTAAGGTGGGATCTTTCATCTTGCTTCTATGTGAGTGGTTGGGTTCACATTTTTACTTTCCTTTAAAAATTAAAGTGGCTGACACGACACTGCATTTTTTCAGATCCATTTGTTTGCATCTCCAAGCTAGAGTCTACAGGGTGAGTATTTTATGTTCTGGCCGATTTTCTGTAGCCAGAGAGCTGGGAGGAATGGAAGTTTCATGCATGGCAGAAGCTCAGATAAAGTGGTATGACATCCTTCTTAGAACTCAGGACTCTGCTCTCTCCTCTGCCCTCTGCCCTCTGCCCTTTGCCTTAGTCCAGGGTCACTTTACCCAGTTGGACACCCTGTCAAGTAGAATTTCCCTGTGAAACCTTGGAGCCTTTACTTCTATCAGAGGTATTTCGTTATTCATTTTTCCAGACTTCACCCATCTTTCCCCTGGAGACTTTCCCCTAGTGTTCAAGCAGAAGAAAAGGACAACAATTGAATTTTCTTTATACCATTCATACCATATTAGGGAACATTGACAAACTCTTTCCGAGACTGACGGCATTGTTGAGAGCATGTTTTTGTTCACTTCTTCCTTCTTCTCCAGAAACATTTGTTTCTTTCTTTGGATTAGTTTATTAAAATGCATTGTTTTCCATTGTTCTTATTTAGTGACTGTTGGTGAACATTTCTGATTGGCTTTTATTAGCCTTTTTTTTTTTTCTCGCTCATTTAGCTAAATTTTATGGGAAAGAAATTACATGATTCAACTGTAATCCACCATCTTAACTTGTATGCTTGTAAACAATATTTCACTGCTTACTTTTATTCATTATGTAGAAAGGAAGTCAATCTACCAAAATTATACTTCAGATGTAGGATTAATTACTTTTATGAAACTAAATTTATTACAGATATAGCTAAAACTAACTTGTGTTTTTAATTTCCTTAAAGTGCCTCGATTGTACAGTGATAAAAGCAATAAACATCAAATATAAATAAGTACTTGCATCTGACAAGTAATTTATAAATATTTTACATGTACTGTGACCATATTTATTTATGTACAGATAATACATAGTCAGATTATCTCTGCAAATAAAAATGCTGACCATACAAAGTTGTAATTCACAGGTATTACATGTCTCTTCTCCTTTGGTTTATACGCCTCTGCATCCTTTCCGGTAATTATTTCCTTAACTCATGGCTGTCAGTTCTACTTTAAGACAAAAGCCAAGGAAATGCAGCTTTTGAGTTTGTGCCATAAAGACTTTCTTTGCCTTGGAGAAAATAATATTTCAAATACTCTAATAATATTTTCTCTGCCTTGGAGAAAATAATATTTCTAATAATATTGCATGTTATAGTTTTTATCATTCCGAGGTTCTAAGTTAGAAGCAATGGTCTGGTTCTTGCTAAACGTCCCACAAGCATATGTAAAATGAAAAACTAAGCAGAGAGGTTACAATCACAATAATATATAAAAGATAAATGTCCGAGAGAGTCAAATTCGGATGCCAACACTGTATGCAACTCATATTTAATTCAACTCAGGGGTGTCATCTAATCCTCTTTTATTTGATATATCCTTGAAATGTGTGAATGTTTCAGCAAAAATTCAGTGAGACTCAAAAGAGGGTATCTGATAAGATCATAAGGAGGCAAAACTATATACTGTTTGCATGTGCACACACACACACGCACACATAAACACACATAGAGGAAACTGAAATCAAGTCACAGGTGACTGTGACCCTGGCAGTGGCTTGTTGTCTCATAAGTGACTGTCATCCTGCCCTGGTTTCTCTCTCTAGCACAAAACTATTTCTATGGATTCTAACATCTCATCTGTTCTATAAAGAAATAACTAATACAAATGTGTTTCATTTCTTTTTGTTGTTGTAAGCAAAAGAACAGCAAAGAAGCCTGATTTATTTCATTAAAATTATTTTAAATCACACTAACCAACATTAAACTGACAGTATATGTAGGCCATAAAAAAGACCATAATTTTATTCTGTCCTCTGATTGTTGGTATCTGGAATTATTAATAAAAAAGCTCAGGAAGCCCAATAACTTCTAGACATTATATTTTGGCCTAAGAGAAATTCCCTAATGAAATATCAATGAAGACTCAAAAAGTAATTCTACACGTATATTATCATGAGATGAATTTTTACTGTCTAGTCAAGAGGTGTAGAAATCATCTGGACTAAGGTTACTTGTAGAATCCCAAAGCAAGCTGCTTCTTCCTTCATTCTCTTGGGAGAGAGAGGCATTTTGTGTTTGAATACAATACTAATACTCTATAAGCAATGCAATAATGAGATGTAATTTTTTTAAAGATTTGTACCTTTTTGTATTCAAGCATTACTAACTCAGGTCAAAATACATTATTTCCCATGCCAAAGGCCTTTGAGATCTGTAAGCATTGGCTCATAGGAAGCACGTTTTTATGCAACTCTTCTATACCATATGTGTGGCTGGAATATACTTCGATTACACATCATAACCTATACTCAAAGCCAGTATTTCTGTGATCTATCTGAAATCTTTCTCTATGCTTAAATTACTCAAGTACTGTTTTGCAAGATAGAGAGCGTGGTAAATTGTTGTTTAGTTGCTAAGTTATGTCCAATTCTTAACCCCATGGACTGTAGCCCATCAAGCTGCTCTCTCCATGGGATTTCCTAGGCAAGAATACTGGAGTCAGTTGCCATTTCTTTCCCCAGGGGATCTTCCTGACCCAGGGATTGAGCTCTCATCTCCTGAGAGGCAGATTCTTTACTATTGAACCACCAGGGAAGCCTGCTGTAGTAAATACTGGATGCATATATTGTCACTAGAGAATTGACTTGAGTTTTCAATATCCTCTGCCTTATAAGGACAAATCAATGTTGAATGTCCATCAACACTCTCCACTTTGGCTCACTACTATAAAGCTGTGGATATCTCATTATACTGTGACCCAACTTTTGTTCAGTCATTAAGTCATGTCCAATTGTTTGCTAACCCATAGACTGCAGCATGCCAGGATCTTCTCTCATTCAATATCTCCTGGAGTTTGTTCAAATTTAAGTCCACTGAGTCAATGATGCTATCTAACCATCTCATCCTCTGCTGCCCCCTTCTCTGCCTTCATTTTTTCCCCAGCATCAGAGTCTTTTCCAATGAGCCAGCTCCTCCCATCAGGTGGCCAAAGTATTGGAGCTTTAGCTTTAGCATAAGTCCTTCCAATGAATATTCAGGGTTAATTTCTTTTAGGATTAACTTATTTGATGTCCTTGCAGTCCAAGGGACACTCGAGAATCTTCTCCAGCACCACAGTTTGAAAGCATCAGTTCTTTGGTGCTCAGCCTTATTTATGATCCAAGTGTCACATCCATACTTAGCTACTGGAAAAACCATAGCTTTGACCAGACGGACCTTTGTTGGCAAAGTGAGTTCTCTGCTTTTTAATACATTGTCTAGATGTCATAACTTTCCTTCCAAGGAGCAGGTGTCTTTTATTTTCGTGGCTGCAGTCACTGTCTGCAGTGATTTTGGAGCCCAAGAAAATAAAACTTGTCACTGCTTCCACTTTTTCCCCATCTATTTGTCATGAAGTGATAGGACTGGATGCCATGATCTTAGTGTTCTGAATGTTGAGTTTTAAGTCAACTTTTTCACTCTTCTCTTTCACTCTCATCAAGAGACTTTAGTTCCTCTTTGCTTTCTGCCGTTAGAGTGGTATCATTTGCATATCTGAGGTTGTTGATATTTCTCCCAGCAATCTTGATTCCAGCTTTTGCTTCATCCAGCCCAGCATTTCAAACATGCATACAGGTTTCTTAGGAGACAGATAAGGTGGTCTGGTATTGCACCTCTTTAAGAATTTTCCATAGTTTGTTGTGATCCACAAAATCAAAGGCTTTAGCTTAGTCTATGAAGGAGAAATAGATGATTTGGGGGGGGGGGGGATTCCCTTGCTTTTTCTATGATACAGTGGATGCTGGCAATACGATCTTTTGTTCTTCTGCCTTTTCTAAATCCAAAACTTGTACATCTGGAAGTTCTCAGTTTACATACTGTTGAAGATTAGCTTGAAGGATTTTGAGCATTACCCTGCTAGCAAGTGCAATGAGTGAAACTGTAATGTAGTTTAAACATTCTTTGGCATTGCCTTTCTTTGGGATTGGAATGGCAACTGACCTTTTACACTCCTGTGGCCACTGCTGCGTTTTCCAAATTTGCTGGCGTATTGAGTGCAGCACTTTCACAGCATCATCTTTTAGGATTTGAAATAGCTTTACTGGAATTCCTTCACCTCCGCTAGTTTTGTTCATTGTGATACTTCCCAAGGCCCACTTGACTTTACACTCTAGGATGTTTGGCTCTTGGTGAGTGACCACATCATTGTGGTCATCTAGGTCATTAAAACCTTTTTTGTATAGTTTTTCTATGTATTCTTGCCACCTCTTCTTAATCTCTTCTGCTTCTGTTATGTCCTTGCCATTTCTGCTCTTTATTATGCCCATCTTTGCATGAAATGTTCTCTTGTTATCTCCAGTTTTCTTGAAGAGATCTCAAGTCTTTCCCATTCTATTGCTTCCCTGTATCTCTTCGCACTGAAAACCACTTTAGTTTACCCAATTCATCACTTTGACCATATTCTTTTAAAATATTATTATTAAGGTATAACTGGCATAAATTGTAAATGTATAGCTGAATAGAACTTTGCCTGTATATATATTCAAGAAACCACAAGTCTGATCAAGGTGTGTAACATTGACAGTAGCCCAGAAAAGTTACATATTTTGTAATTCCTCTGAACTTTGGAGAACAATGGGTGAAAATATCCTTTTCCTAACTTGTAGATAATTGTGAAACCAAATGAAATGAGTCAAATCATCATTTGGAAATACAAAATACAACCAAAAGAGCAAGCTTTACAGTAGCAGTAGTAATAGCTATGAAAGATTTCCCTAATCCAGTGGTCATTCTTTCACATTGTCTTTCTCACTATATATAAACTTGCAAAACCTGGTGGCTTAACTCAGCCGATTGAATCTCTCAAAGCTAGATTTCCAAAAATAACAAATTTGAAAATTATGTAGAAACAAAGTTCTCACCATAGGCATAGTTCATTAATATTTCTTCTAAAGTGTAAGCAGCTTAAAATACTTAATTATTTCTTCTATTCTCATGGAAACTTGCATATACATTTATATATACATATAAAATGTTATCAGTGAAGTGAAAAATGATTAGCATCTATTGATGACAAACCAAGCAGAATACTTACATGATCAATGATACTGACATATTCAAAGTAAAAACAAAACAAAGACAAATTAGTTCTTATTTTCTTTAGGGGCTTTTGGCATAGTACAATGATATTATTTTAGCTTTTGCTTTTTAAACAAGGGTTGATTGGTGGCATCACCTACTCAACAGACACAAATTTGAGTAAACTCTGGGAGTTGGTGATGGACAAGGAGGTCTGGCATGCTGCAGTCCATGGGGTTGCAAAGAGTCGAACATGACTGAGCAACTGAAATGAACTGAATTGTCATCATTATCACATTAAAAAAAAAGATTTTCTAAAGAGAATCTGAGTAACCAGAACAAATCAGCAGATTTGAAACACTGGAAAACTGTATACAAATTTTTTTGATGGCTGATGAATTTAGCTGGACTATTAACATACATTTTCTTTCTACATGTACCCAGTCTTTCATTGTTGTTGCTGTTCAGTTGCTCATACAGTCTTTCATATATACAGTCAATCTCTGAATAACACAGGGATTAGGGGCACCAATCCCCCATCCCCCAATTCTCCACGCAGTTGAAAATCTACCCATAATTTTTGACTCCCTTAACACTTAACTACAGAGGGCAGTCCTAAGATGGCAGAGGAATAGGACGGGGAGACCACTTTTTCCCCCACAAACTCATTGAAAGATCATTTGAATATTGAGCGAATACCACAAAACAACTTCTGAATGCTGGTGGAGGACACCAGGCACCCAGAAAGGCATCCTATTGTCTTCGAAAGGAGGTAGGGCAAAATATAAAAGATAAAAAGAGAGACAAAAGAGTTAGGGACGGAGACCCATCCTGGGGAGGGAGTCGTAAAAGAGAAGTTTCCAAACACCAGGAAACCCTCTCCCTGGCAGTTCTGTGGGGAGTTTTGGAATCTCAGAGGGCAACATAACTGGGAGGAAAAAATAAATTAATAAAACCCACAGATTACACACCTAACTGCAACTCCCAGTGGAGAAGTTACCCAGATGCTCGCGTCCCCCACCAGCAAGCGGGGGCTGAACAGGCAGCCGCGGGCTGCATTGCTTAGGGTAAGACCAGGCCTGAAGGCCCTGAGGGCAATCTGAGGGAGTTAATGTGAGATAGCAACCTAAACTGTGGGATAGCCAGAGAGAGAGAGAAAAAAAAAAGAGGAAAGAGAGAGAGAGAGCTTTCCTGCGAAAAGCTCTAACTTAAGGCACTGCCGGCCAGCTCACAGAACAAAGGACCGAGCGAATACCAGAGGAGAGCTAGCCTGCAGCGGACCAGCCCATCGCCTGTCCGAGGAAGGGAGGCAGGCGGGCATCAGACAGAGCCAGAAGGCAAGAGGCAACCTCGGCCCCAGAGACGGCATCCTCTACCAAACTGCGAGCAGGCTCCCAGTTGCTAACCAAGGCTTCCTGGGATCCTGGACGGTTGACATGAGCCAGGAGGATCGCAGCCAGAGATCAGGTCCCCAGAGGAGAAACATGGCACACCTGAGATGGTGCACCCACTGCACACACAGGAAACCGAGCGGCTGGCACGGCGGAGGTGATAAGAGGCACTGCAGCTGGGGAGAGTGCGCTCACCAAGCTCCTGGTCGCCTGAACTTCTTGGACCTGGGAAGGGCACAAAACACTGGCCCAACCGAGTCTGTGCCTTTGTGGAGTACCCAAGAACCTGAACCTGAGCAGCTTAGACCTGGGAAGCGCATGCAACACAGGGCCTGCTTTATACCATTCCTCTGCAGAGCAACCTGTAGCCTGAGCAGCATAGACCAGGGAAGTACACATGCTGTGAGCGGGGGCAAACCCAGTGTGGCCCAGACACTGCGAGCACTCCCCCCCACACACCAGTGATATTTGTTTGCAGTGTTTCTCCCTCCCTGCATCACAATTGAACAAGTGAGCCTAAATAAATGACCACCTTCGCCCCCTTGTGTCAGGGCAGAAGTTAGATGCTGAAGAGACTTGCAAACAGAGGAAGCCAAAATGAACAAAGAAGAGGGAACCACTTTGGAAGTGGCAGGTGGAAGAGATGAAAACCCTATAGTTAGTACTGGCTACATTGGAAGGGACCTGTAGACCTTGAGAAGACGTATAAGCTGGAACAAGGAACTATCTAAAACTGAATTGACCCCACACTTCCCTCAATAGCTCCAGAGAAACTCCTAGATATATTTTACTATTATCATTTTTTAATTTTTAAAAAAATTTAAGTTCTTTATTACTCCTTTAATTTTCATTTTTAAAACCTAGTATTACCTTGCAAAAAAAATAAAGACCCTATATTCAAAGCAAATTTCACATATATCTTTTATAACTTTTGTGATTTTGCTTTGTTTCTATAATATTGTATTTTTGAGAGTCTAACCTCTATTCTAGATTTTTAATCTTTGCTTTTTGGTATCTGTTATCAATTCTGTACCTTTAAGAATCCAATCTTCAGTACCCATTTTTACTTAGGAGTGTGATTACGGGCTTGATTGCTCTCTCCTCTTTTGACTCTCCTTTTTCTCCTCCAGGTCACCTCAATCTCCTCTCTCCCCCTTCTCTTCTCTACTTAACTCTGTGAATCTCTTTGTGTGTTCTGGGCTGTGGAGAATACTTAGGGAACTAATCACAGGCTAGATTGGTTTCTCTTCTTTTGACTCCCTCTCCTCTTCTCCTGGTTACCTCTATCTCTTTCCTCCCTCTATGGAACTCCATGAACCTCTCTGAGTATTCCAGACCGTGGAGAGCAAATAGGGAACTGATTACTGGCTAGATTGCTCTCTCCTCTTTTGATTCCCCCTTTTCTCCTCCTGGTCACCTCTATCTCCCTCCTCCCACTTCTTTTCTCTGTATAACTCTGTGAACCTCTCTGGGTGTCCCCACTGTGGAGAATCTTTCTACCATTAACCTAGATGTTTTATCATCAGTGCTATATGAATGGAGAAGTCTTTAAGCTACTGTAAGAATAAAACTGAAAGCCAGATGCACGAGGCTTAAATCCAAAACTTGAGAACACAAAAAAACTCCTGACTCCAGGGAACATTAATTGGCAAAAGCTCATCCAAAAGCCTCCATACCTACAACCAAGCTCCACTCAAGAGCCAATAAGTTTCAGAGCAAGAAATATAAAGCTAATTCTCCAACAACGCAGGAACATAACCCTGAACACAAATTACAGGCAGCCAAAAGTCACACCAAACCCATAGACACCTCAAAACTCACTACTGGACACTTCGTTGCACCCCAGAGAGAAGAGATCCAGCTCCACCCAACAGAACACCAACGCAAGCTTCCCTAACCAGGAAACCTTGACAAGCCACTCGTCCAACCCCACCCACAGGGAGGAATTTCCACAATAAAGAGGAACCACAAACCTCCAGCATACAGAAAGGCCACCCCAAATACAGCAACCTAAACAACATAAAAAGGCAGAGACATATCCAGCAGGTAAAGGAACAGAATAAATGCCCACCAAACCAAACCAAAGAGGAAGAGATAGGGAGTCTACCTTAGGAATAATTCAGAATAATGATAGTAAAAATGATCCAAAATCTTGAAAACAAAATGGAGTTACAGATAATCTGGAGACAAGGATTGAGAAGATGCAAGAAAAGTTTAACCAGGACCTAGGAAAAAAAAAAGTCAATCAATAATGAATAATGCAATAACTGAGATCAAAAGCACTCTAGAGGGAACCAAGGTAGAAGATAGGATAAGTGAGGTAGAAGATAGGATAAGTGAGGTGGAAGATAGAATGGTGGAAATAAATGAAGCAGAGAGGAATAAGGAATCAAAAGAAATGAGGACAACCTCAGGGACCTCTGGGACAATGTGAAACGCCCCAACATTCGAATCATAGGAGTCCCAGAAGAAGACAAAAAGAAAGGCCATGAGAAAATATTTGAGGAGATAGTAGTTGAAAACTTCCCTAAAATGGGGAAGGAAATAGCCCCCCAAATCCAAGAAACCCAGAGAGTCCAAAACAAGATAAACCCAAGGTGAAACACCCCAAGACACATATTAATCAAATTAATGAAGATCAAACACAAAGAAGAAATATTAAAAGCAGCAAGGAAAAAACAACAAATAACTCACAAGGGGATACCCATAAGGATAACAGCTGATCTTTCAATAGAAACTCTTCAAGCCAGAAGGGAATGGCAGGACATACTTAAAGTGATGAAAGAGAAAAACCTACAATGGACATTACTGTACCCAGCAAGGATCTCATTCAAATATGAAGGAGAAATCAAAAGCTTTACAGACAAGCAAAAGCTGAGAGAATTCAGCACCACCAAACCAGCTCTCCAACAAATGCTAAAGGATATTCTGTAGACAGGAAACACAGAAACGATCTATAAGCTCAAACCCAAAACAACAAAGTAAATGGCAATGGGATCATACTATCAATGATTAACGTAAATGTAAATGGGTTGAGTGCCCCAACCAAAAGACAAAGACTGGCTGAATGGATGCAAAAACAAGACCCTTATATATGCTGANAGAAACGATCTATAAGCTCAAACCCAAAACAACAAAGTAAATGGCAATGGGATCATACTATCAATGATTAACGTAAATGTAAATGGGTTGAGTGCCCCAACCAAAAGACAAAGACTGGCTGAATGGATGCAAAAACAAGACCCTTATATATGCTGACAATAAGAAACTCACCTCAAACCTAGGGACACATACAGACTGAAAGTGAAGGGCTAGAAAAAGATATTTAACACAAATGGAGACCAAAAGAGAGCAGGAGTAGCAATACTCATATCAGATAAAATAGACTTTGAAGTAAAGGCCGTGAAAAGAGACAAAGAAGGATGCCACATAATGATCAATCCAAGGATCCACAAAGGATCAATCCAAGAAGAAGATACAATGATTATAAATATATATGCACCCAACATCGGAGAAGGCAATGGCACCCCACTCCAGTACTCTTGCCTGGAAAATCCCATGGACAGAGGAGCCTGGTGGGCTGCAGTCCATGGGATCGCTAAGAGTTGGACGCGACTGAGTGACTTCCCTTTGAATTTCCACTTTCATGCATTGGAGAAGGAAATGGCAACCCACTCCAGTGTTCTTGCCTGGAGAATCCCAGGGATGGAGTAGCCTGGTGGGCTGCCATCTATGGGGTCGCACAGAGTCGGACACGACTGATGTGACTTAGCAGTAGCAACATAGGAGCACCACAGTATGTAAGGCAAATGCTAACAAGTATGAAAGGAGAAATTAACAGTAACACAATAATAGTGGGAGACTTTAATATCCCACTCACACCTATGGATAGATCAACTAAACAGAAAATTAGCAAGGAAACACAAACTTTAAATGATACAATGGACCAGTTAGACCTAACTGATATCTATAGGACATTTCATCCTAAAACAACGAATTTCACCTTTTTCTCAAGTACACATGGAACCTTCTTGAGGATAGATCACATCTTGGGCCATAAATCTAGCCTTGGTAAATTCAAAAAAATTGAAATTATTTCTAGCATCTTTTCTGGTCACAATGTGGTAACAGTAGATGTCAACTACAGGAAAAAAAAAAAAAACCTATTAAATACAAACATATGGAGACTAAACAACACATTTCTGAATAACCAACAAATCACAGAAGAAATAAAAAAAGAATCAAAATATGCATAGAAATGAATGAAAATGAAAACACAACAATCCAAAACCTATGGGATTCAGTAAAAGGAGTGCTAAGGGGAAGGTTCATAGCAATACAAGCCTACCTCAAGAAACAGGAGAGAAATCAAATAAATAACCTAACTCTACACCTAAAGCAACTAGAAAAAGAAGAAACGAAGCACCCCAGGGTTAGTAGAAGATAAGAAATCATAAAAATTAGGGCAGAAATAAATGCAAAAGAAACAAAGGAGACCATAGCCAAAATGGTCTCCTTAGCTTTAGCCAAAGCTAAAAACTGGTTCTTTGAGAAGATAAATAAAATAGAAAAACCATTATCCAGAGTCATCAAAAAAAAAACAGGAAGGGGGAGAAGAATCAAATCAACAAAATTAGAAATGAAAACAGAGAAATCACAACAGACAACATACAAATGATCATAAGAGACTACTATCAGTAGTATTGTCAACTATATGCCATACCATCAACTATATGCCAATAAAATGGACAACTTGGAAGAAATGGACAAATTCTTAAAAAGTATAAATTTCCAAAACTGAACCAGGAAGAAATAGAAAATCTTAACAGATCCACCACAAGCACAGAAATCTAAACTGTAATCAGAAACCTTCCAAAAAACAAAAGCTAGGACCAGATGGCTTCACAGCTGAATTCTACCAAAAATTTGGAGAAGAGCTAACATCTATCCTACTCAAACTCTTCCAGAAAATTGCAAAGGAAGGTAAACTTCCAAACTCATTCTATGAGGCCACCATCACCCTAACACCAAAACCAGACAAAGACACCACAAAAAAAGAAAACTACAGGCCACTATCACTGATGAACATAGATGCAAAAATTCTTAACAAAATTCTAGCAAACAGAATCCAACAACATATTAAAAAGATCATACATCATGACCAAGTGGGCTTTATCCCAGGGGTGCAAGGATTCTTCAGTATTCACAAATCAATCAATGTGATATACCACATTAACAAATTGAAAGATTAAAAACCATATGATTATCTCAATAGATGCAGCAAAAGCCTTTGACAAAATTCAACATCCATTTATGATAAAAACCCTCCAGAAAGCAGGCACAGAAGGAACATACCTCAAGACAATAAAAGCCATATATGATAAACCCACAGCAAACATTATCCTCAATGGTGAAAAACTGAAAACATTTCCCCTAAAACCAGGAACAAGACAAGGATGCCCATTCTCACCACTACTATTCAACATAGTTTTGGAAGTTTTAGCCATAGCAATCAGAAAAGAAAAAGAAATAAAAGGAATCCAGATTGGAAAAGAAGAAGTAAAACTCTCACTGTTTGCAGACGACATGATCCTCTCCATAGAAAACCCTAAAGACTCCACCAGAAAATTACTAGAGCTAATCAATGAGTATAGTAAAGTTGCAGGATATAAAATTAACACACAGAAGTCCTTTGCATTCCTATACACTAACAATGAGAAAACAGAAAGAGAAATTAAGGAAACAATTCCATTCACCATCGCAACAAAAAGAATAAAATACTTAGGAATAAATCTACCTAAAGAAACAAAAGACCTATATACAGAAAACTATAAAACATTGATGAAAGAAATCAAAGATGATACAAATAGATGGAGAAATACCATTTCATGGATCAGAAAAATCAATATAGTGAAAATGAGTATACTACCCAAAGCAATCTATAGATTCAATGCAACCCTATCAAGGTACCAATGGTATTTTTCAGAGTACTAGAACAAATAATTTCACAATTTGTATGGAAATACAAAAAACCTCAAATAGCCAAAGCAATCTTGAGAAAGAAGAATGGAACTGGAGGAATCAACCTGCCTGACTTCAGGTTATACTACAAAGCAACAGTCATCAAGACAATATTGTACTTGCACAAAGACAGAAACAGATCAGTGGAACAAAGCAGAAAGCCCAGAGGTAAATCCACGCACCTATGCACACCTTATCTTTGACAAACGAGGCAAGAATATACAATGTAGGAAACACAATCTCTTTAACAAGTGGTGCTGGGAAAACTGGTCAACCACTTGTAAAAGAATGAAACTAGAACACCATACACAAAAATAAACTCAAAATGGATTAAAGATCTAAATGTAAGACCAGAAACCATAAAACTCCTAGAGGAAAATATAGGCAAAACACTCTCTGACATAAATCATAGCAGCATCTTCTATGACCCACCTTCCAGGGTAATGGGAAAAAAAGCAAAAATAAACAAATGGGACCTAATTAAACTTAAATGCTTTTGTACAACGAAGGAAACTATAAGCAAGGTGAAAAGACAGCCTTCAGAATGGGAGAAAATAACAGCAAATGAAGCAACTGACAAATAATTAATCTCAGGAATATACAAGCAATTCCTGCAGCTCAATTCCAGGAAAATTAACGACCCAATCAAAAAATGGGCCAAAGAGCTAAGGCAGACATTTCTCCAAAGAAGACATACAGATGGCTAACAAACACATGAAAAGATGCTCAACATCTCTGATTATCAGAGAAATGCAAATCAAAACCACAATGAGGTACCATCTCACGCTGGTCAGAATGGCTGTTATCTGAAAGTCTACAAACAATAAATGCTGAAGAGGGAGTGGAGAAAAAGGAACCCTCTTACACTGTTGGTGGGAAGGCAAACTAGTACAGCCACTATGGAGAACAGTGTTGAGATTCCTTAAAAAACTGCAAATAGAACTGCCAAATGATCCAGCAATCCCACTGCTGGGCATACACACCGAGGAAACCAGAATTGAAAGAGACACGTGTACCCCAATGTTCATCGCAGCACTGTTTACAATAGCCAGGACATGGAAGCAACCTAGATGTCCATCAACAGATGAATAGATAAAAAAGCTGTGGCACATATACACAATGGAATATTACTCAGCCATTAAAATAATACATTTGAATCAGTTCTAATGAGGTGGATTTAACTGGAACCTATTATACAGAGTGAAGTAAGTCAGAAAGAAAAACACCAATACAGTAATTAATGCATATATATGGAATTTAGAGAGATGGTAGCTATGACCCTGTATGCGAGACAGCAAAAGAAACACAGATGTAAAGAACAGACTTTTGGACTCTGTGGGAAAAGGTGAGGATGGGATGATTTGAGAGTATAGCATTGAAATATGTATATTATCATATGTGAAATAGTTCGCCAGTCCAGGTTCGATCTATGAGACAGGGTGCTCAGGGCTGGTGCACTGGGATGATCCTGAGGGATGGGATGGGATGGGGAGGGAGGGTCAGGATGGGGAACACATGTACACCCATGGCTGATTCATGTGAATGTATGGCATAAACCACCACAATACTGTAAAGTAATTAGCCTCCAATTAAAAAAAGTTACCTGGAGAAGGAAATGGCAACCCACTCCTGTATTCTTGCCTGGAGAATCCCAGGGACAGAGAAGCCTAATGGGCTGCTGTCTATGGGGTCGCACAGAGTTGGACACGAGTGAAGTGACTTAGCAGCAGCAGCAAGCAAGAAAGGAAGCTTGAAATATTGGGGGACGGAGGGAGACAAAACTTGAGTTACATTAGCACAAAAGAGTATTGAATTTCTTTAATTTCTGCCATTTAAAGGGCAAAGTAAAGGTACTTGACCTGGAGTTCTTCAGTGAACTGTGGAGTAAATTATGCTTTATCATTGGCAAATGAATGTTTAGACTATATGTTTAAAGAGCATAAACATATATAGGAGAGCAAAGACAACCATGAACAGAGCCAACTACACACTGTCCCTCTGGGGGTCAGTTCATTTGATTCCACTTCCTACACAACCATATTGGGAAGTCTCAGTTCTGACATAGGCCATTGTTAATGAAGTTGAAATGCTGCCATCCAGGACACAGGATCCCAAACAGAACTACATCCACAAGCCCCTGGCACAGCAAGGGGCAATTAAAGCCCAACTTCCCCAATACTGTTTGAGTTTTACTGTCACACAAGATAATATTCTAATATTATTCTGGTTGTAAGAAGAAGCGATTTACTCCAGAAGAATGTGAAAAGAAACAAAATGGTACAAAAATGAAAAAACGTATGCATAGTTTTTTTTACTAGAATTACTGTTCATGTTTAGATATAGTTCTTTCAATTTTTATATGTATTTCTAAAAATATATAGCTATATACATGGACATATTTTAAAAAAATTCTATCTGTACGAAATCACAGTTTGGTTTTCCACTTTGTTTTTACTTAATGGTATATTGCCAATTTCCCTGTTAATTTGGTTTAAAACAATGGCTATATAATATACAATTGTTTGATCACTGTTGCACTCTAAATTCCTCAGTAAACACACTGTTTTAAAAAATATACACTGTTTAATTTTTGTCACTATAAAGTATCCTACAATGAATATCTCTTTAAATACGAATGTGGGTATAAAAATATATATAGGTGTAGATAGATATGGATATAGCTAAAGATATAGATGTAGATATGTAGATATATAATCCATGGTAAACATCAGAAAGAAAACCTGGTAGAAATGAACTACAGAAAGTTGTCACAGTTTGGTATTTGAATGACATGCACATGTGCATTGGATGTTTGATTAGAAATGATGGATAGTATAAGAGAAAGAGTTGCAAGAGCACTCAGGGAAAATCCAATCCTCTGCCTGACTTTGCTGAGACCCTGCTCTGGAGTTATTTGACTCCATTTGTTGCCAAGACGGGAACATTAACACAAGGATAGCTTCCTGAGCAAATGCTTTTTGACAATAAAGTGAAATATCAGTGATCAAGTTTCAGGAATTAACCCAGGGATTAGAAGTATTTCCACATGCATTTAAAAAGTCATTAAGAATGCAAAAATATCAATACAATGAGTTCACTTTTCTTTCTTAGTCAACATAATGAGTCGGTGCCACTTTTGTATTTATAAAATATAATATAGACATATTCCAATTTCCTTCAAAAAAATTGTACACAAATTCCCCAGTGTATAAAATCTTATTTTTATTGTCAAATGACACTATAATTTTACATTGTCCTGTTTTTAATTTGTGTCAAATGAAATTATTTTTTGCTTTCCTTTCTGAGTTATTCTTAAATTTGCACAAAAGATTGAATGGTTCTGAATTAAGATAGACTCTGTTCCCCCTTCAAATTTTATAATGTAGGATGCTTTGTGTACATTTAGCATAAAACATGAGTAAACTACAGAATTCTATCTTCTGTGTGTACAAAAATGTTTTTATAACACAAGGAATGTCATCTGAAGTAGCATTCTTAGTATAAAAATGTGTTATAAAGATTTCTGGCATTTACATAATATTTGCATGAGATAGTGCTAAATACCATATTTCATTTTTTTTCTTTCTAAAATTCATATAACAAATAATCCCATTTCTCAAAAAGCTACATATTTCTTTCACCTGTAAAGCAGTACTCATCTTTTAAAGAATTGAACTTTTTACACAGGCTGTCTCTTATACACATCTAGATGTGTATAAGAGACAGCTGCAAAAATTCTTTAAATGTAATTATTATAGAAATGTTCATATTTTCATTAACCAATAACTTGAAAAAGTTATTTAGCTTGATAAAGCTTCTTATATCTTTCTTGAGAAATGATTTGCTCAACAAGTCTAGAAGATAGCACTGTAGTTTTTTAGAAACTCAGGAAAATTCAACACGAATTCAAAGAAAAAAAATGGAAGAAGCTATTGAATGTCTTTAGGTAGCAATACTTAAAACCAGTTGTGAGTTCTTCAGAAAAACGTTCTTGAAGATCGTGGATTTTCTGCACAAGATTAGAATTGGACAATGCAGTCCACTCTGAGCACCGAAATGGTCTCCTCTTGGGCACACCCATGATCTGGGATTGTTTTCTCAGAATAACAGGAAAGGGAGGAGAGTTGAGCCGAAAAACCCATCTGGTTCTAATTCAACACTCCCAGTAGACTCTTATGCACCAGATCCAAAGAACGAAAGCTAAAATAAAATGGTACTAATTTGAGGGAACCAGTGGAATGGACCCCACTTCCGGTCATAACAAACGTCCTGTGAACGTTCTGTGGTGACGGGTCTGGCTAGGGTGCCAGTCTGAAGGAGGAGAGACTGTCCTTTGAATGTTCCAGTTAGCCTGAGAATTAAAGCACATCACTCATGACATCTTGTCAAACTTAGATCTAAGCTGGAGTAAATAAAATCCTTGCTGGATGCGGTCATGGGTCTGCCATGTTCCTGGCCAGATGCTGTCCCATCCATGCCTGAGAATCCACAAGGCTGCCCCTGTGCCAGAGCCGCGTCCTTGCTTTACTGGGGTTCAGAGTAAACAAGACTAACCCATAAACATATCAGAAGGTTAGGATTTCTGGTTATGAAGGCTTTCCTCCCTCCACTCAGCTGCTGGCTGAGGCAGCACTTCACAGGGCCATCTGGTGAGGGAAGAGATGCGGTTCTACAGGACAGCTTCTAAGCTTTTGAGCCTAACATAATCTGCAAGTGTCTTGGCAGATGTACGGGATTTCAAAAGACACATTTTCCCACCTGACATATAGAGTGTGCCTATGTATTTATGTGTCATGTGGATTATGTACACTTATTCTCTACTGAATCTTCATGGATTTGTACAGAAACAGACAGGACAGTCAAGATTTAAGAAAGTTAAGCAAGAACGCTAACAGTTGGGCACGACTGAGCGACTTCACTTTCACTTTTCACTTTCCTGCATTGGAGAAGGAAATGGCAACCTACTCCAGTATTCTTGCCTGGAGAATCCCAGGGACAGAGAAGCCTAATGGGCTGCTGTCTATGGGGTTGCACAGAGTCGGACATGAATGAAGTGACTTAGCAGCAGCAGCAGCAGCAGCAGCAAGCAAGAAAGGAAGCTTGAAATATTGGGGGGCGGGGGGAGACAAAACTTGAGTTACGTTAGCACAAAAGAGTATTGAATTTCTTTAGTATTGCACTCTAAATTTCTCAGTAAACACACTGTTTTAAAAAATAAAAAAAAACAAAAACAAAAACAAACAAACAAACAAAAAAAAAACTTACCTACAAATAGCTAACTACTGATCAGAAGCCTTTCCAATCGTATAAATAGTCAATTAACCTGTATTTTGTATGTTATATGCATATCTACATATATTTTATACATTCATGACAAATCTACCTTTTTCTGAATTTTCTGACATTTCTAGGCTATGTGGTTCATCTGTGAATATTTTCAACTTGTTGCAAATCTCCAGAAAAATTTCCAACATGTTTACTGAAAAAAAAATCTGTATATAAGTGGGCCAGCTAATTCATACCCATGTCATTGAAGTGTCAACTATATAAACAAACCCACTATTTTTTTAAAATTTCCATTACTATCATCCATTATTTTGCCTGTCTATAAGGAAAATAGTTTCTTGAACCTTAACAGAGCTTTCACCTGTTCAGTGGTTTTAGCTAATGTTGAAAGTGTTAGTTGCTCAGTCACGTCCAACTTTTTGGGACCTCATGGACTATAAACTGCCAGACTCTTCTGTCCATGGAATTCTCCAGCCACGAATACTGGAGTGGGTTGCTGTGGCCTTCTCCAGGGAATGTTCCAAACTCAGAGGTCTCCCACATTGCAGGCAAATTCTTTACCATCTGAGCTATTGTTTTAGCTAATATTAATCAAGATAGTTATAAATATGAGATTCCCAGGTGGCTCAGAGGTCTGGTAAAGAATCTGCCTGCAATACAGGAGAACTGAGTTTTATCCCACGGTTGGGACAATCCCCCAGGGAAAGGAATGGCTACCCACTCCAGAATTCTTACCTGGAGAATTCCATGGACCGAGGAGCCTGGCAGGCTTCAGTCCATGGGGTCACAAAGAGTCAGACAGGACTGAGCAACTAACACTAACTAACTAACAGTTATATATATTCCTCCAGGGAGTCACAGGTAACTCTGAGAGTGAAACTACTGTGTCTTAAGGCTAGTCCTGGGATTACCTTGTCCATTATTAGATTTATTGACTTTAACTTTCCTTTTTTTAAAAGTTACCAAATTGAACTAATATTGAAACAATTTGAAACAATTTACAAATATTTAGAAACAATTTACAAATATTTACCATGTGACAATCATGGTAAGCATGATAGTTTTGAAACAGAACAATTTTATTGCTCTGGGGTTATCCTTGACAATTTAAGTAAAAAGAATGATATTTTTTATACAAATGTAGATAGGAATTTGGAGAAGGCAATGGCAAACCACTCCAGTACTCTTGCCTGGAAAATCTCATGGATGGAGGAGCCTGGTGGGCTGCCGTCTATGGGGCTGCACAGAGTTGGACACGACTGAAGTGACTTAGCAGCAACAGCAGATAGGAATTTAGTGCATATGAGAATAGGAAGATTATCAGCATTAGTTTGAGTGGCATAGCTAGGATGTTTGAAACTTCCACCCCTGAGTTCTTTTAATACCCTTCAGGCCTGACCTGAACACCCAGTCCTTGACCCTCTGAAAGAATGCAGACTGTAAATCTTCACTGAACACTGGCCAGTTACTGTCAGGGGAAATGTTCACAGAGTAGAATGATGCCCCAATTATTCAAACATATTGAAAATGATTTTGGGGTTTTGACTTCCTCATATAATTATTAAAAAAAAGTTAAGATGGATTATAGTATCACAGATACATGCCACTCATTGTCATAATTGCTATGGCTGTTCTGTTATGTATTAGATAAGCATAACAAAATGTTTATAGGAAAAATGTTACCATTTGAGATTTGCTTTAAACATGTATAACTAGGAAGACACATGAAATAAAATCAGCAAGATGTTGACACTTATGATTCATTGACTTATTCACTGTATTTTGAGTATGTTTCCAAATTTGCTGGCATATTGAATGCAGCACTTTCACAGCATCATCTTTCAGGATTTGAAACAGCTCAACTGGAATGCCATCACCTCCACTAGCTTTGTTCATAGTGATGCTTTCTAAGGTCCACTTGACTTCACAGTCCAGGATGTCTGGCTCTAGGTGAGTAATCACACCATCATGATTATATGGGTCATGAAGATCGTTTTTGTATAGTTCTTCTGTGTATTCTTACCACCTCTTCTTAATATATTCTGCTTCTGTTAGGTCCATACCATTTCTGTCCTTTATTGAGCCCATCTTTTCATGAAATATTCCCTTGGTGTCTCTAATTTTCTTGAAGAGATCTCTAGTCTTTCCCATTCTGTTATTTTCCTCTATTTCCTTGCATTGATCTCTGAGGAAGGCTATCTTATTCCATCTTGCTATTCTCTGGAATTCTGCATTCATACGCTTATATCTTTCCTTTTCTCCTTTGCTTTTCACCTCTCTTCTTTTCACAGTTATTTGTGAGGCCTCCTCAGACAGCCATTTGGCTTTTTTGCATTCTTTCCCATAGGGATGGTCTTGATCCCTATCTCCTGTACAATGTCACAAATCTCCATCCATAGTTCATCAGGCACTCTATCTATCTCTGAGGAAGGCTATCTTATTCCATCTTGCTATTCTCTGGAATTCTGCATTCATACGCTTATATCTTTCCTTTTCTCCTTTGCTTTTCACCTCTCTTCTTTTCACAGTTATTTGTGAGGCCTCCTCAGACAGCCATTTGGCTTTTTTGCATTCTTTCCCATAGGGATGGTCTTGATCCCTATCTCCTGTACAATGTCACAAATCTCCATCCATAGTTCATCAGGCACTCTATCTATCAGATCTAGTGCCTTAAGTCTATTTCTCACTTCCACTGTATAATCATAAGGGATTTAATTTAGGTCATACCTGAATGGTCTAGTAGTGTAAGTTTAGGTTGTTTACTTGATGGTTCTCTTATTTCTTGACAAAGGCTTGTATTGCTGAAACCTTTCCTGTAGGTATGGCTTTCAATATGTCCCATAGGATTTGAGTTGTCATGCTTTCATTCTCATTTATTTCTAGGTTTTTTGATTTCCTCTTTGATTTCTACAGTGACCACTTGGTTATTCAGAAGTGTATTGTTTAGACTGCATATGTTTGTGTCTTTTTGTAGTATATCTTCCTGTATTTGATAGTTAATTTTATAGCACTGTGGTCAGAAAGGATGTTTGAAATAATCTAAATAGTTCATTATTTATCAAAGCTTGATGTGTGACCCCAGATATAATCTATCCTGGAGAATATTCCCTGTGCATTTGAAAAGAAACTGAAGTCTATTTTTTTTGGATGAAATGCCCTATAGCTACCAATTAGGCTTAATTGGTCCAAAGTATCATTTTAAAGCTCATGTTTCCTTATTAAATTTCTGTCTGGATAATTTGCCCATTGTTGTGAGTGGAGTATTAAATTTCTCCACCATTATTTTGTTACTATAGATTTCCCATTTAATAGTTGCTAGCATTTGCCTTCTGTATTGAGGGGCTTCTATGTTGTGTTATTTATATTTGTAAGTATTATATCTTATTCTTGGATTGATATTTTGATCATTATGTAATGTCCTACATTTTCTCTTGTAAAGGTCTTTATTTTAAAATCTATTTTATATAAGCATTACTACTCTGTGCTCTTTGGATTTCCATTTGCATGGAATATCTTTTTCCAGTCCCTCACTTTCAGTCTTTACACATCCCAAGGTATGAATTGGGTCTGTTGTAGACAGCATATACAGGGGTCTTGATTTTGCATCCATTCAGCCAATCTGTGTCTTTTGGTTGAAGCATTTAATCCAATTATATTTAAGGTAATTATATTGTATGATCCTAGTATCATTTACTTTATTGTTTTTGATTTGGTTTTGTAAGCCTTTTATTTCTCTAATATTTCCTGTTTGGGGAAATTCCTTTAGCATTTATTATAAAACTGATTTGGTGATGCTAACTTGGTGATGCTCTTAACTTTTGCTTGTTTGTAAAGCTTTTGATTTCTCCTTCAAATCAGAATGAGATCTTTGCTGGATAGAGTAATTTGGTTATAGATTTTTTCCCTTTCATCACTTTAAGTATATCCTGCCACTGCCTCTGGCCTGCAGTTTCTGTTGAAAGTTCAGCAGTTAGCCTTATGGGGATCCCATTATACATTATTTGTTGCTTTCCCTTGCTGCATTTAATATCAGTTCTTTGTGTTTAATTTTTGTTAGTTTGATTACTATGTGTCTTGGTGTGTTTCTTCTTTGGTTGGTCATATATGGTAACTCTCTGAGCTTCCTTGACTTGGCTGCCTATTTCTTTTCCTATGTTAGGGAAGTTTTTGACTATAGTCTCCTCAAATATTGTCTCATATGCTTTCTTTTTCTCTTCTTCTTCTGGCGCCCCTGTAATTCTAATGTTGGTTTGTGCTTAATTTGTCCCACTCTGAGACTCTCCTTATATCTTTTTATTCTTTCTTCTTTACTCTGCTCTGCTTCAATTATTTTCACCATTCTATCTTCCAGCACTTATCTGTTCTGCCTCAGTTATTCTGATATTGTTTTTCTCTAGTGTATTTTTATCTCAGTTATTGTTCTGTTCATTGCTAATTGTCTATTCTTTAATTCTTCTAGGTCCTTTTTAAGCATTTCTTGTATCTTCTCGATCCATGCTTCCAATCTATTTATCTATGCCTCCATTTTATTTTCAATGTTTTGAATAATCCTTATTATCATTTTTCTGAATTCATTTTCAGATATATTGTTTAATTCCTCTTAAATGTTTTGGTCTTGTGGGTTTTTACCATGTTTCTTCATCTGTTGCATATTTCTCTGTCTTTTAATTTTGTTTAATTGACTATGCTTGAGGGCTCCTTTCTGCAGGTTGGAAGGTTGAGTTCCTCTTAATTTTTGAGTCTGCTCTCCATGTATGGGGTTAGACCAGTGCCTTGTGAAGACTTCTTGGTTCAGGGAACTTGTGTCTGCTTTCCGGGGGGGTAGAACTTGATCTTGTCTCTCTGAAGGAGAGTGTCATGTTTTGTGGTGTGTTTTGGGGTGTCTGTGGGCTTGTTATTGCTTTAGGGAGCCTTTCTATAATGGGTAGTTTTGCATTCCTATTTTGCTAAAGTTTTGGTGTTCAGGACTAGAGCTTGCTGGCCTTTGAGTTGGTTGTGGTCTTAGTGTTGAGATGGAGGTTTTTAGGAGAGCACTTACCAGTTAATATTCCATGGTATCAAGATTTCTCTGGTGGTTTAAAGTCCTGGACAAAGGTCTGCCACCTTGGGGATCAGGCCTGACCCCAACTGTATCACCAAGATTTCATAGGCCACATAGCACAGAAGACAAAACTCCAAGGCTAAAAGTGAAAGCAACACTCAACAGCCAAGAACACCTGAAAAAGTCATACATCTACGAGTAGAAGAGAGAAAAAGAGAAAGAAAATAAGATACAGACAGGAGTCAAAAAAGAAGAGTGCAATCTAGTCAATAAAATCTGCAAGTGAAAATAAAGAGCAAATCTAGGCTAGCAAAAATACAAAAAAAAAAAAAAAAACATAGAAAAAGGTGCAGTATAAATATAGAGTGCTGTAAAAATAGGAAAAAATAAAATGAATTTACTTAAAAATAGATGTTTTAAAAGAGAAAAAGAAGGTTATAAAACTAAAAATTAAAAGAATAATAAAGACAGAACAACATTAGGAACAATATGAGAGAGAAAAACTGTGGACAATATATATAGAATGGTTTTAAGAAGAATGTCCTTGTGATTCCTGCATTTTCCTTTCCAAATGGTTTGCTCTAGTCAATATGTCTATTCAAAAAATCCTCCAATATTTCTAGGACTATCTCAGGACCTGTTTTGAGCAGTGTGGGGTCAGCTCAGACTCAGCTCTTAGCTTACTCCAGCTTGTACATGTTCCCAAAGCCCACAGTTTCCGTTAACACCCACAGTCTCGTGCTAATTAAGGAGATTTAATCCCATGGGCCTGCAGCTGCAGGACCAGTTTCTCCTTCCCTCTTTGCTCATGCATCGTGTGGTGCTCTACTTTGATTCTGACCACACCTCTGCTTGTAGGTCACTTTCCAATGTCTGTTCTCCACCCAGACATAAGGGAGTGAAAGTATCGGCTTATTAGTACTCGTTCAGTTGAACTGGGGAGAGAGGGGGTTATTGCAGACACAGGTGGGGTGTGTGGGGAGTGCATGCTGTGGCCAAGACCTGTGAGAAGTTGCCACAGTCACATGTTTCCCCAGGGGAGTTGATCCTGGGTTATGGGTCCCTCAGCAGAGCCAAGCTGTTAAGGCTCCCAGCAAGATGTGGGATCAACTCATGCCTGCTTGCAGTTTGGTGACAGCTGTGACCCCTCAGGTCTGGACAGTAGTGGCCTCCTGTCCTCTACCTCTGGATCTCATACTGATTTTTCTACTTCTTGAGTCAGAGACTGAGGTGATTGTTTCCATCTATGGCAGTCACAAAAGCATGGTCTTGTATTCTATGACAGTACGGACTGAGAAGATTCCCGCAGAAATGAGCTCTTGCTTCTTTGGCCAGACCAGGCTTTTCCCTGGGCTCCCTCAGCTATGTCATACTAGACACCTCAGAGTATCTTCTTAGCAGTGAACTCTGGTCATCTCCCTGGTGTCTGACTCCCAAAGCCTGAACCCAGTCCCCACTTGCTGTGTTGGATGCATAAGCCATTTCTTGACAGGAAGTTTTATTCAGCACCCAGTCCCCACTTGCTGTGTTGGATGCATAAGCCATTTCTTGACAGGAAGTTTTATTCAGCAACAATCTCTGTGGTTAATCTTCTCCATTTTTCCTCCAAGCACCTGTTGCTGCATTCCTCTCTGAGTTTGTGAAACTCCCCCTCCCA
Organism: Cephalophus harveyi; assembly: GCA_006410635.1. Classification (NCBI taxonomy): domain Eukaryota; kingdom Metazoa; phylum Chordata; class Mammalia; order Artiodactyla; family Bovidae; genus Cephalophus; species Cephalophus harveyi. Next base: position 446,555 of record SJYT01055412.1, on the reverse strand, counting down.
CCCATGAGGGAGTTTTCAAATGTGTGGAATCTTTTCCTCCTTTACAACCTCCTGCTCAGGGTGTAAATCACCATCCCAAAATCCTTTGTCTCTCTCTCTCTATTTTTTTTTTCTTTATCTTCTGCCCTACTTCATTCTGAGGAGATTGGCTTGCCTTTTTGGAAGTCTAGCACCTCGGCCAGCATTCAGAAGATGTTCTGTAGGAGTTGATGTGCATGAAGATGTACTTTTTATGTATTTGTGTGTGGGGAGGTGGTCTCCCTGTCTTATTCCTCAGCCATCTTGAAAGTCTTCTCAGCTATACTTTTTCCTACTTTGACTTTAATAAGTAATGAAAGTATCCATTTATCCTTCTCCCTTAATCTTTATCTATCTCAATAGATTCAGAACTTAGACAGGGAGAATAGATATATCATTTATAAGCATTCTCAACCCCAAAACCCTAATACTTAAGTTTCTATTATCAGGACACACATTCAGAAGCCTGAATTATGGGCATCATTATGAGAGCTTCTGAAACCAAGAAACTAAGATTTAGACTTGAACCCATGGACTGAGACTCAAACCTAACCAAAACCCAATTGAAATCACACGCCTGTTCTTAGGACTTAATGAAATTCAGGTTCTTTATGTCTCATTGAAGAAAGAATTCAGTGAGAGACAACGTGATAGGTAAGAAATGGATTTATTTAGAGAGATACACATTCCAAAGACAAAGTATCTCAAAAAGTAAGAATGGCCCTGAGAGAAACACCTCCACAGAATGTAGGCCATCTCAGAAGGTGAGAGACCTTGAAATATGGAGTGATGGGATTTCCCTGATGGTCCAGTGATTGACACTTCATCTCCCAATGTGGGGGTTGTGGTTTTGATCCCTGGTTGGGGAGCTGAGATCCCATGTGCTTCATGTCCAAAAAATCAAAACATAAAACAAAAGAAATATTGTAATGAATTCAATAAAGACTTTTAAAAGGAAATGTGGAATGATAGTTTTTAAGGGCTAGCTAATTTCATAGGTTGCCTGAAGACTTTTCAGTTCTATGATGTGCAGTTCTAAATTCTGCAATTGACTTAACTAGACCCCATGTAGCCTTTTCATACTCTTCATGGGGTTCTCGAGGCAAGAATACTGAAGTGGTTTTCCATTCCCTTTTCTGGTAGACCACATTTGTCAGAACTCTCCACCATGACCCATTCATCTTGGTGGCCTTGCACAGCATGGCTTATAGCTTCATTGAGTTACACAAGGCTGTGATCTACATGATCATTTTGGTTAGCTTTCTGTGGTTGCAGTTTTCATAAAACTTTAATCCAATTATCTGCTGATGGGTGAGGCTGTGCTCCCCTCTTTGTTAGTTGTCTGGTCCAAAGCAACTCAGTCCTAGAGTTTATAGGTTCTATAGTAGGACTACTGCAAACTCCAAGAAGGACTTATGCCAACACATGACACCAGGACTGCTTCTGTTAGTGCCCCATCCCTGTGGCAGGCAACTTCCAATCCAACCGTGTGGGAGACACACTAACACAGGCAGGTCTGGCTGACTATTTTGTGGGGTCACTATCCCTTTACCTTGGGGTCCTTGTGTGCACAGAGTTTGGGGGGACCTTTTAAGAGATCTCTTCAAGAAAATATTGGAGATAAAAAGAGAACATGTCATGCAAAGATGGGCACAATAAAGAACATAAACAGCAAGGGTCTAATAGAAGTACAAGAGATTAAGAACAGGTGGCAAGAATACACAGAAGAACTATAAAAAAGAGTCTTAATGATTGGGATAATCATGATAGTGTGCTCACTCACCTGGAGCCAGACATCCTAGAGTGTGAAGTCAAATGAGCCATAGGAAGCATTAATACAAACAAAGCTAGTGGAGGTGATCGAATTTCTGCTGATCTATTTCAAATCCTAAAAAATGATGCTGTGAAAGTGCTGAACTCAATATACCAGCGAATTTGGAAAACTCAGCAGAGGCCCCAGGACTGGAAAATCTCAGTTTTCATTCCAATTCCAAAGAAAGACAATGACAAAAAATGTTCAAACTACCATGCAATTGCACTCATCTCACAAGCTAGCAAAGTAATGCTCAAAATTCTCCAAGCTAGGTTTCAACAGTACATGAACTTGACATGGAAAAATGGATTGGTTACAAATGGGAAAGGAATATGTCAAGGCTTTATATTGTCACCCTGCTTACTTAAATTCTATGCAGAGTACATCATGTGAAATGCCAAATTGCCAGGGGAAATATCAATAACCTCAGATATGCATATGACACCACCCTTATGGCAGAAAGTGAAGAGGAACTAAAGAGCCTCTTGATGAAGATGAAAGAGGAGGGTGAAAAAGCTGGCTTAAACCTCAACATTTAAAAAAAAAAAACTAAGGTCATGGCATCTGGTCCCATCTCTTCATAGCAAATAGATGGGGGAAAAATTGAAACAGTGGCAGACTTTATTTTCTTGGGCTCCAAAATCACTGCAGATGGTGACTGCAGCTCTGAAATTAAAAGATGCTTGTTCCTTGAAAGAAAAGCTATGACAAACCTAGGTAGCATATTTAAAAGCAGAGATATCACTTTGGAGACAAAAGGCACATATAGTCAAAGCTATGGTTTATCCAGGAGTCATGTACAGATGCGAGAATTGGACCATAAAGAAGGCTGAGCACTGACAAATTGATGCTTTCAAATTGTGGTGCTGGAGAAGACTCTCGAGAGTCCCTTGTACAGCAAGGAGATCGAACCAGTCAATCCTAAAGGAAATCAGCCCTGAATATTCACTGGAAGGACTAATGTGGAAGATGAAGCTCCGAAACTGTGGCCACCTGATGCAAAGTACAAACTCACTGGAAAAGACTCTGAATGCTGAGAAAGATTGAGGGCAAAAGAGAAGAAGGGGCAAATGGTGACCTTCTCCAAGATGACTCTTACTGTACATTACACCTTCCATTTCTGCTGCAGCCAGAGCCCCTGTCCTTTTTCAACTGAACAAAATATTACTTTGGGAAAATTATTCCTGGGTGATACAGATGATACCATATACAAACAGCAAACAGTGCCAATGGATTCATGGTTTGCAAAGATTTAACCCCATGACCAAAGACAGGTCTCAGTCACTCAGAGCTTTGTGTTTACTTTTATTTGAAGTGAAGGTGATAGAAAAAGCTTCTGACATACACATCAGAAGGGGATAGGAGTGTATTCACCTCACTAGTTTAAGAGACCCATTATAAACTTCTCAACTGGCTGCTGAGAGTAAATAAGAAGAATGCCTCAAGTTTGTAAGAGTTTCACCATACCCTTTCCCAAGGCATACATCCTGAGATAACTTTGGCACATGATTAGCCAGGGAGAACAGGTTCTGGACAATGTCTCTGGGTGAGATATACTGTTGATGTGTAATCAGTGGTACAAGTCTTGAAAAACAGGCAAGATTTGTTACAATTTTGTTTATTAACATAGAATCTAAAAAAAGCATTTCCATAGGTAAGACATTGTGCTATGTATTCATTAGTTCAGGACCCAAGGAAAGGCCCGTTCTTGGGCAAAATATAGCATTGCACAAAGCTTAAAGAAAACAAGAGTGAGAATGTTCCTTAAAGGGCCCTAAGCTTTAATTCTCTCACAAAGATGGCATAAATCTTGGCAGTTGTGATTTTGCTAAAATGGAAGGTCCCACTTGATAATTGAGACTGATTGTGGCTGAGGTTAAATCTGTAGTTGAGAAAGTCTTCTTAAAGAAGTATCAATAAGTGTGATGCTTTCCTTCACCCACCACTCATTAGCTTCATTCTTTAGGGAAATATTTAATTTCCTGCTATTTTCTAAGCACTGTGCTGGGGACTAGCTCTGCAATGATACAGAGGGTCTCTGCTTTCAGGAAGTGCAACCTATAGATAAGAGGACAGACATACACCTGATTACAATGCCATTAATATGAACAATCTTAATAAATTTTAAAATTATTGAAGATGTCCTGATGATGCAACTTAAGGAAGGAAAGAGATGAAGATGGATCCAGTGGGAACACTGAGCTGGACTCTGAAAGAAAAGAATTACTCAGTTTAAAAAAAAAAAAAATTGAAAGAGATTAAAAGACAGAGAAAACAGTGTATAGAATTGATTGAAAGAGTGATACATAAATAATAACAATAATAATCTCAAGTGACTAGCAGGTTGATTTTGGGACCAGAAGTGATAGAAGACAAGTAAAAAGAGTAGCTTGATACAAATCATGGGAGTCCTTGAATGCCTTGTGAAAAGGTTGCAGAAATCATTATATAAATGTTAGAAAACTAGCTTCCTTTCTGATCATGTATCCATGTGATAATCAGTGGGAATAAAAGTGAAGATCACAAGGACATAAGCATCTGGACAGAGGCTTTCAAATTACACCAACCACACTGCACCTGACCCAGCATCATTTATTAGGAAAAAAGACATGATGCAATCTCCATTTCAATTTTAATTTGTACTAAAATGGATGACCTTTTTACATACTATGAATAATGTCTGTGCTGAAGGTGCTCTTATTAGGACAAACATTCATCATTTTAAGGTTACTCTTTCCCCAAAATCATGACAGCAATTTATTGGCAAATTGGAAAATTCTTGTGCATTGGGCTATTCTGCTCCCTTTTTGTCAGGAAGTGATCTCTGATAGAAAAGAATGACAATGACTGAAAACAGAAAAAAAAAAAAAAGGTGTGATTTATCATTTTTCTTAGCAATCTTCTTTCTGAGGAAGCTGTGCAATATAACATGAAGAGTAGGATAAGAGCAGTTAGTCAGTGTTCTAAATACAGCTTTGTTATCAAATAATTGTCAATTTAAGTAATCTACTTACACTCTTTAAGGCTAAAGCCCCTCGTCTTTAAAGTTCATGGGATGCTATCTACAGGGCTTCCCTGGTAGCTCAGATGGTTTGAAAAATCTGCCTGCAATGCTGGAGACTCTGGTTCAGTCGCTGGGTGAGGAAGATTCTTTAGAGAAGGAAATAGCTACTCACTCCAGTATTCTTGTCTGGAGAATTCCATGGACAGAGGAGCCTGTGGGCATCGTGAAAAGTCAGACACAGCTGAGTAACTAACACACACACATTATCTACACCACCACCAGTTCTCATAATTTATGTGAACATAACAGCTGCATTCTGATTGTATTATCACTCAGATTGAAAACACTTTCAATCTGAATATACTCAATACTTGGACTATACTGAAAAGTGATTTGTTCATTTAAATTTAATAGAATTGTAGATGAGATATCAGTCCAAATCAAAAGGCATTCTTTATTAAGATTTTAAATTCCAATTTCCAGTTAGTCCACTGAGTGTTAACTATGGTGAAGTGAACTTGCTCTGAGAAGAATCTAATAATGTGTAATTATGAAATCTGTTCAGTTCAGTTCAATCTCTCAGTCATGCCTGACTCTTTGTGACCCCATGCACTGCAGTACGCCAGACCTCCCTGTCCATCACCAACTCCCGGAGTTTACTCAAACTCATGTCCATTGAGTCGGTGATGACATCCAACCATCTCATCCTCTGCCGTCCCCTTCTCCTCTCACTTTCAATCTTTCCCAGCATCAGGGTCTTTTCAAATGAGTCAGCTCTTCTCATCAGGTGGCCAAAGTATTGGAGTTTCAGATTCAGCACCAGGACTGATATCCTTTAGGATGGACTGGGTGGATCTCCTTGCAGGCCAAGGGATTATCAAGAGTCTTTTCCAACACCAAAGTTTAAAAGCATCAGTTCTTCAGTGCTCAGTTTTCTTTGTAATCATGAAATAGATGCATTGAATTCAAGTTCAATCCATTTGTACTAGATTAGCATTTATAGATTTCCTTGCAGATACTAGACACTGTGGAAAGTGATAATAGTCACTGGAAAGTATCAGAGGACTTTTCTGACCTCAAGGAGGCTACAGTCTGGTTTAAGGGGAGGAAACAAACACATAGAAGAAAAATAATGAGCTCAAGGCATTAAAGAATTTCAGAAAAACTTCCACTTCTGCTTCATTGATTATGCTAAAGCCTTTTACTGTGTGGATCACAACAAACTGTGGAAGATTTTAAAGAGATGGACATACCAGACCACCTTATCTGCCTTCTGAGAAATCTTCATGTAGTTTAAGAAGCAACAGGTAGAACCAGACATCGAACAATGGACTGGTTCCAAATTGGGAAAGGAGTATGTCAAGGCTTTATATTGTCACACTGCTTATTTGCTTCTATGCAGAGTACACCATGCGAAATGCCAGACAGGATGAAGCACAAGCTGGAATCAAGATTACTGGGAGAAATATCAACCTCGGATATACAAACGACACCACCTTTATGGCAGAGAGTGAAGAGGAACTAAAGAGCCTCTTGATGAAGATGAAAGCGGAGAGTCAAAGAGGTTTATTAAAACTCAACACTGCAAAAATGAAGATCATGGCATCCAGCCCCATCACTTCATGCAAATAGATGGGGAGACAATGGAAACAGTGACTGACTTTATTTTCTTGGGCTCCAAAATCACTGCAGTTGGTGACTGCAGTCATGCAATTAAAGACACTTGCTCCTTGGAAGTAAAGCTATAGCAAACCTAGACAGCATATTAAAAAGCAGAGACATTACTTTGCTGACAAAGGTCTGTATAGTCAAAGCTATGTTTTGTTTTGTTTTTTTTCTGATACTCATATACAGATGTAAGAGTTGAACCATTAAGAAAGACGAGCACTGAAGAACTGATAGTTTTGAACTGTGGTGTTGGAGAAGACTGTTGAGAATCCCTTGGGCAGCAAGGAGACCCAACCAGTCAATCCTAAAGGAAATCAGAAGGACTGATGCTGAATCTGAAACTCCAATATTTTAGCCACTTGATGTGAAGAACTGACTCATTGGAAAAGACTTTGATGCTGGGAAAGATTCAAGGCAGGAGAAAGGGATGAGAGGATGAGATGATTGGATAGCATTACTGACTCAATGGACATGAGTTTGAGCAAGCTCTGGAGTTGGTGATGGACAGGGAGGCCTGGCATGCTGCAGTCCCTGGTGTCACAAAGAGTCAGACACAACTGAACAACTGAATTGAACTGAACTGAAGACATACTATAAGGGTGCCCAAGAATTCAAGATAATAAAAAGCATCAAGGAACAGACTTGTTTTGGAGTGTTCCCATTGAAAGCAATCACACCTTTTAATAAGACTTTTCAATAGCAGTAGTACTTTTATTTTGTTCATGCTAAAGTTAAAACTAGAACTAAATTTTGAATCCTGCATGTTTGTTTTAGATGTGGCTCTGCATGTTCACTTTGAGTGGCTTTTCCTTTAATTGCACTCTTCTGTCTTAAATACTGAATTATCTTCATAACCATCACACCTCCATTCTCCTTGTCTCCTCCAAGTCATTTTCCAAAACAAGAGCCAAGGAAGTGCTTTAAAAATCCATTGTCTCTTTGATTAAGACTAACAAATCATCTCTTAATGTCTTGGGAATTTCCTGGTACTCCAGTGGTTAGGACAGTGGTCTTGGGTTTGATCCCTGTTTGGGGAACTGAGGTCCTGAAAGCATCGTGTTGATAATTACTTCTAAATAATCATGTTCTCTGGAACTCTCCTTCCCCATCTTGCCTTTATACACACTTTACTGAAATTCTTCGGAAAGTTCGGAGATTTGGTCATGGCCCTGAAATAAGCCTTTCTTTGTTTTAGATTCCAATGTGTTTGTTTGTTTGGCCTGACTGTGTATCAGGCACACAAACTTGCATTTAGTAATAATTGCTCTCCAGGCCTACAAAGTAGATGCAGAAGACAGCTGAATTCCTTTTTCCTACCTCTTCAGTTCAGTTCAGTTCAGTTCAGTCACTCAGTCGTGTATGACTATTTGCGACCCCATGAATCGCAGCATGCCAGGCCTCGCTGTCCATCACCAACCCCCAGAGTTCACTCAGACTCATGTCCATCGAGTCAGTGATGCCATCCAGCCATCTCATCCTCTGTCATCCCCTTCTCCTCTTGCCCCCAATCCCTCCCAGCATCAGAGTCTTTTCCAATGAGTCAACTCTTCCCATGAGGTGACCTCTTAGGTTTCATTTTCTGTTTCCTAGACTTTAATTTTGATTATATTTTTCTTTGTGGTTTATTTTGTTGTTTTTCATGATGTATACTTTCAAGTTAATTTATTAGGTTAAAAAGTTAGTACCATAGAGTGAATGATGATAACAGCCCTGAACACTCGTTTTCAGTTTTTTGTTTTATTTTCTTCCAGTTCTATTGAAATATAGTTGATATAAAATACTATTTAAGATATACAATGTAATAATTTGATTTACATACATTAAGAATGATCATCACAATAAGTTTAATGAAT